>CAUYLG010026709.1:0-285450 GCA_963573385.1 Cacajao melanocephalus
AGCCTGGGCAGTAGAACAAGAATCCTGTTCTCTCTCCCTCTTTTCCTTCCTCTTTCTTTCTCTCGTACAGTTTTTTTTTCTTTCTTTCACTCTCACTTTCTTTCCTCTCTTTTTCTTTCTTTCAAAAAATAAAAAAAAAAAAAAGAAAAAAATAAAATCCACAATTTATCAAATATCTTCTATGAAATATTAAGTACACACAGGAGCTGAGAATGTGAGCTCCTGAAAAAAAATGGACTTGAAGTTGAACCTCAAGGCTAACCTTTCCTAGCTTTGTGATCTTACTCAAGTTATTTAATCTCTCTTAGTCTCAGCTGATTCATGGCTAACACGGACATACTAACATGCAGGTGTGCAGAAATGTTAGCTGTTATTACTGTAACTGCTACTTTTTATTACTATTATGTAATTATAATATTCAATGTGTAATTGAATATATCATGACATATCATATAGTATTATAAGCAATGCATATTTTTATAAATATAATGAAGAGGATACCTTCCAACAAATATCTTAGGTGATTTTGTCATTGTGTGAACATAGAGTGTACATACACACGTCTAGAAGGTGTAGCCTATGTATTAGTCAAGGTCCTCTATGCGGTCAGGACTAATAAAATAGATGAATATAGGAAATGGAGTTTATTAAGGGGAATTGACTCACATGATCACAGGGTGAATTCCCACAATAGGCCGTCAGCAAGCTGAGGAGCAAGAAAGCCAGTCTAAGTTCCAAAACCTCAAAAGTAGGGAAGCTGATAGTGTAGCCTTTTGTCTGTGGCTGAAGGCCCAAAAGCCCCTGGAAAACCAGTGGTGTAAGTCCAAGAGCCCAAAGCTGAAGAGCTTGGAGTCCAATGTTCCAGGGCAGGAAGCATCAAGCATGGGAAAACAGTGAACGCTGGAAGACTCAACCAGTCTAGTCCTTCCCTTCCATGTTCCTCTGACTGCTTTTATCCTGTCTGCACTGGCAGCTGATTAGATGGTGCCCACCCAGATTGAGGGTGGGTCTGTCTCTCCCAGTCCACTGACTCAAATGTTAATCTCCCTTGGCAACACCCTCAGAGACACACCCAGGAGAAATACTTTGCATCCTTCAGTCCAATCAAGTTGACATTCAGTATCAACCATCACACCACCTACTACACATCTAGGTTCTATGATATAGACTATTGCTCCTAGGCTACAAACCTGTATGGCATGTTACTGTACAAAATACTATAGGTGACTGTAACACAATGGTAAGTGTTTGTATATCTAAACATAGAAAAGGTACAGTAATAATATGACATAAAAAGTACAAAATGGTACCCTGGTATAGGGCACTCACATGAATAGAGTTTGCAGAACTGGGAGCTGTTCTGAGTGAGTCAGTGAGTGAGTGGTGAGCGAATGTGAAGGCCTAGGATATTAGTGTATACTGCTGTAGAATTTATAAACATTGCACATTTAGGATACAGTAAATTTTTTAAAATATTCATTTATTTAGTAATGAATTAACTTGAGTTTATTGAATGACCACTGTCATATATGCAGTCTTTCATTGACTGAAATGTCATTATGTGGTGCATGACTATACAAACATAAAGTAATGTTAAACATAAATAACATATTATTCTTAATAACTATTATGATTGCTAATAGCTACTCTTATTACCACTTAAATTTAGCATCATATTAATATTACTTTATGTAAATACTCAATCTTATGAGGCAAATATAATTATTCATAGTTTACAAATGGGGAAACTGAGGTTTAAGAAGACAATACTTTTCCCATGGTTACACCGCTAGTAGTCATTAGAATTAGAAATGTTGACTCCCAAATTTATATTTTCATCTCATTCTCTTCTTTTCTTTTTTATAAGCCCCCCCTTCATTTCCACATAATTCTTTTTTCCCCTTAGAATCTGGAGGCTTCACACTTAAGCTACACTAAGTAGCCGAAGTAGACTAAAGTCTCCACACTCCATATCCTTAGGGGAGAAAAAGAATTATATGGAAAGGAAAGAGGGTCCTATAAAAAAGAAGAAAAGAAGAGAAAGAAAAAATATATAAATTTGGGAGTCAACATTTCTAATTCTAATGACTACTAGCAGTGTCACCATGGGGAAATTATTGTCTTCCTGAACCTCAGTTTCCCCATTTGTGGAGACAGTGCTCTCTCACACTTGACCTTTACAGACAGGACTTTGCAGAATTGATTTTTTTTTTTGCATTGGGTTAAATAATTTAAAAATTGAAAAAAAAAAACAGAGTTGAAATGAGAGCTTGGATCTTGAATTTCTCTGAGTAATAAATAACTATTGAGACTCTAGTCTGTGGTTGGTAGTCAGAAATCCTGTTACTTCACCTGCCAGGTAAGAAAGCCTCAGCTCCAAAACCAAGTACAGGGAGTTTTCACTCATCTTGGCTGGGGTTTCCAATCTCGACTCTGCTAGCATCTTACACTCGGTTATCCTTCGTTGTAGGGAGCTGTCTTGATATTTCAGGATGTTAAGCAGCAGCCTGGGCCTTTTCACGCTAGATAACAGTAGCATTTTCTCCTACCCTAGCTGTGACAAGTAAGCATACCTCCCTCTATTGCCAAATGTCCCCTATGGGAGAAAATTACCCCAGAGGAGAACAAATCATCTAGGTTAATTGGAGGAAGACCAGGAGGAAACAGAAAGTGATTTGGGGTCATAGAATCTTTGGAGGAAGGAATACACAATGCTTGCTTTCTTGGAAAAGTTGTAGAATTCAGGACTGGAAGAATTCTGCTGGGATCCAGCTTTGCCCCATTCCTGGCTAGATGAGCCCCACCTGGACAAACAAGTTTCTGCCTCTGAGTCAGAGTATTTTCAATGTGGACATAGGGTGTTACAGACTGAATGTGTGTGTTTTTCACAAAATTCATATGGTGAAGTCTGAACTCTAGAAGTGACGATGTTTGGAGATGAGGCCTTTGGAAGGTACTTGAGGTCAGAGCAGGGTCTTTATGATGGATCCTCATGATGGGATTAATGACCCTATTAGAAGAAACACCAGATCTCTCTCTCTCTCTCTCTCTCTCTCTCTCTCTCTCTCTCTCTCTCTCTCAGTCTCTCTCTCTCTCTCTCTCTCTCTCTCTCTCTCTCTCTCTACCATGTGAAGATAGAGCAACAAGGTAGCTGTCTTCAAGCCAGGAAGAGCGTCTTCAGGACCTGACCTTGCTGCCACTCTGATCATTGACTTCTAGCCTTCAGAACTGTGAGAAAATATCATTCTGTCTTTTAAACCCCCAAGTCTGTGGTACTTTTTGTTATGGCAATGGAATCAGACTTCCATAAGAAAAAATATCCATAAGAAAAAAAATCCGTAAGAAAAAACATTATTGACAGTTAATAACTTTTCTTATAGCTCAAGATTGTTAAACAAATTAATTGAATTAAATCTGAAAACTGAAAAGTGGCATATGATATTTCTGTTTTTATTGATGATTATTCATTTCAAGGACATTTAGCCATGAACTGCCTTTGAAGTTTGGCAAGCACTGGTCCTACTAGACCAGCTTTGCTGAAGAGGTGATATAATTGTAATTAGTTCATTACTGGCATGCCACAGAAGGCTGCTAAAAACTTGAAATGAGTGTACACTTAATTACTTCATTTACTCATTTCAGAAAGAGTGAACCAGTCAGACTCAGAGCCTGCTCTCCTCATGTACCTTATATACAGGTGAACATATAAACTTGACTTACAACATTTAGATAATACAGGCATGGAACAGAATAAAGCCATAAATTATTTTATTACAATTTTTAAATGCTTTGTTGGAGAAGTCCAGATTTCTATTACAGCACATACAAGGAAAAACTTCTTTCTTAAATAGCATTGGTAACCTTGTTTACATCTACTTTAAATAACCAAATTGGTAAAAAACTTTTCTTCATAAGTAATATGCAAATAAAACTTAGATCAGGACAAAAACTCACGATTTCCTTTAGTGTATTACTAGAAATTGTTAAAGGTAAACTTTTGCTTCTTACATAGACAATGCAAGAAATTAAAAGATAAATGGGCAAGTGCTTCTCTTTACGACTTTGCCAGAACTACACAGTGTTGGCTGAGAAAGGGCTAGTGATGCTCAGAGAGCTAAATGAGAGCCAAAAGGAATACACATCTCGACAGAACGTTTGCTCAAGACACATTGATGAGACTCCAAGCATGTGTCAGGCTTGGTGCTGGTTGGCAGAATACCTAAGTCTTACACTGCCAGAGTTTATGGTGTGCAAACCTCTGATTTACAAACCCCTAGTTCATTCACTCTCTCATTCATTTCTCATTTGTTTATCAAATAAAATGAACTATAAGGCAATTAAGAATTATAATCCCCATTTAATAAGTGAGAAAACCAAGGTGCAAAGAGGATCAAAGACACATTCCTGAGCAGTATCTGGTAAGTTACAGAGCAATGATTCACATCAGAGTTGGTCTTAGATTCTGCCATACAGTGGCCTTTCATTTTTCCACATGGTGGTACATTCCATCAAAACACACGGCCCACAGAAGTCCTCAAAAGTATGCAACAGAAGCAGCTTGATGGGTTGTAGTTAACTAGATTGATGCATTTGGTTACCACAAAAAAATTATTTTCTCAATTGTCCAGTTCAAGCCCTTTCCAAGCCATAAAATTCAAATTATCCAATGCTTTATCTCAACTCAATTTACTTTTATTCAATATAGGAGAGTTTTGTGGAGTATATATATTTCATGTATGAGTAAAACTGCAACACATGAGATGTCCAGGGCTCTCTGGGTATTGACAGACAGCCATTTTGGCAGAGCATCATCTTAGAAGAGGAGATCATAAGAATAGAAGGATAGCTTGAGGCTTTTTGAAGAACTGGTGATTCATGGTGTATTTATCTGCCTGGGCTGCTATAACAAAATACCATAGGCTGGGTGGCTTCAACAATAGAAATTCATTTTCTTACAGTTCTAGGAGATGGAAATTCCAGAGCGCAAGCATTCCTATACACCAATAACAGGCAAACAGAGAACCAAATCAAGAGCGAACTCCCATTCACAATTGCCACAAAGAGAATAAAATACCTAGGAATACAGCTAACAAAGGATATGAAGGACCTCTTCAAGAGAACTACAAACCACTGCTCAAGGAAATAAGAGAGGATGCAAACAGATAGAAAAATATTCCATGCTCGTAGTTAGGAAGAATCAATATTGTAAAAATGGCCATACTGTCTAAAGTAATTTATAGATTCAATACTAGCCCCCTCAAGCTACCATTGACCTTCTTCACAGAACTGGAAAAAACCACCTTAAACTTCATATAGAACCAAAGGAGCCTGCATAGCCAAAACAATCCTAAGCAAAAAAGAACAAAGGTGGAGGCATCATGCTACCTGACTTCAAACTACTACAAGGCTACAGTAATCAAAACAGCATGGCACTGGTACCAAAACAGAGATATAGACCGACGGAACAGAACAGAGGCCCCAGAAGTAACACTACACATCTACGACCATCTGATCTTTGACAAACCTGACAAAAACAAGCAATGGGGAAAGGATTCTCAGTTTAATAAATGGTGGGTAAACTGGCTAGCCATATGCAGAAAACAAGCTGGACCCCTTTCTTACACCTTATACAAAAATTAACTCCAGATGGATTAAAGATTTAAAAACAAGATCTAACACCATAAAAACCGTAGAAGAAAACCTAGGCAATACCATTCAGGGCATAGGCATAGGTAAGGACTTCATGACTAAAACACCAAAAGCAATGGCAACAAAAGCCAAAATAGACAAATGGGATCTAATAAAACTTAAGAGCTTCTGCACAGCAAAAGAAAGAATCATTAGAGTGAATTAGCACCAACAGAGTGGGAAAAAACTTTTGCAAGCTACCCATCTGACAAAGGGCTAATATCCAGAATCCACAAAGAACTGAAACAAACTTACAAGAAAAAAAAATGACCCCATCAAAAAGCGGGCAAAGGATATGAACAGACACTTTTCAAAAGAAGACATTTATGCACCAACAAACATATGAAAAAAGACTCATCATCACTAGTCATTAGAGAAATGCAAATCAAAACCACATTATGATACCATCTCATGCCAGTTAGAATGGCAATTATTAAAAAATCTGGAGACAACAGATGCTGGAGAGGATGTGGAGAAACAGGAATGCTTTTACACTGTTGGTGGGAGTGCAAATTAGTCTAACCACTGTGGAAAGTAATGTGGCAATTCCTCAAGGACCTAGAAATAGAAATTCCATTTGACCCAGCAATCCCATTACTGGGTATATACCCAAAGGATTATAAATTGTTCTATTATAAAGACATACGCACATGTATGTTCATTGTGGCACTGTTTACAATAGCAAATATCTGGAACCAACCCAAATGCCCATCAATGATAGACTGGATAAAGAAAATATGGCATATATACACAATGGAATACTAAGCAGTCACAAAAAATGATGAGTTCATGTCCTTTGCAGGGAAATGGATGACGCTGGAAACCATCGTTCTCAGCTAACTGACATAAGAACAGAAAACCAAACACCACATATTCTCACTCATAGGTGGGTGTTGAACAATGAATACACATGGACCCAGGGAGGAAAACATCAGACACTGGGGTCTGTTGGGGGTGGGGGACTAGAGGAGGGATAGCAGGGGGTGGGGAGGGTGGGGAGGGATAACATTGGGAGAAATACCTAATGTAGGTGATGGGGGCATGGAGGCAGCAAACCACAGTGGCACGTGTATACCTATGTAACAATCCTGGAAGATCTGCACATGTACCCCAGAACTTAAAGTATAATAAAAATATATTTAAAAAAGAAGAAAAAAGAATTCCAGGGTAAGGCCTGGTAGAGTTGGTTTCTAATGAGAGTGCTCTTCTTGGCTTGTACACAGCTGTATTCTCACTATGCCTCCCATGGCCTTTCTGTAGCATGTCTGCATCAAGAGGGAATGATTTTTTCTGGTGTCTCTTCTTGTACGGACACTAATCCTGTTGGGTCAGGGACACACCCTTATAGCCCCATTTAACCTTAATTCCTTCCTTACAGGCCCCATCTTCAAATTCAGTGACACTGTGGGTTAGAGCTTCAATACCTAAATTTTGTGAATATTCAAACATTCCCTCCGCAACATTCCACTGTTGGCTCCCACGCGTTTATATATTTCTCGCAAGCAAAATGCATTCATTCCGTTCCAACTGCCCCAAAAGTTTTAAGTAATTTCAGCTTCAGCTCTAAAGTCTAAAGTCCATTGTATCATTTGAATATCATCTAAATCAGATATTGGTGAGACTCAATGCATGACTCATCTTGAGGCATCATGAGGAATGAAGGTATGATTCCTCTGGAGCTATGAACATGTGAAACCAGACGAGTTACGCACATCTGAAATACAACAGTGAGACAGGCATAGGCTAGAAAGTCCCACTTCAAAATGGTGAAATAGAAAAGAGGAAGGGGAAACAAATCTCCAGAAAGTCCAAAATCTAGCAAGGGAAACTTCATTAGATCTTTAGCCTCAAGAATAATCCCCTTTGGTGCAATGCTCTACACTTGCACTTGGTCCCACAAGGGCAGCATCCCCCTACCACAGCCCTGCTGGGCAGGGGTCCTGCTACCTTGGTTCTCCTGAGTGGTTTGGGGGTCACAAAAATTTAGTCCATAACACATGGTTAACTCTGTAGGCAATGGGAAGTCATTGCAAGCTTTTATACCTAAAACTGAGATGTACAAAACATTGTTCCAGAAATACCAGTTTGGTTTGAGAGTAAACGATAATTTGAGTTGAGGGAAAGACAAACCAAGTGAGATGAATTAGGAAGGTCTTGTAAAGATTCATTTAATTATTTTCCCCATTAATTCATTTTATATTTAGAGAACAATGGTAATTTATTGGGTGGCCACTCATAATTGCAGATGCAATAATAATGGAACAGGCCAGTTTCTGCTCTCTCAGGGAACTTATTTTCTAGCAGGCAAAGAGAGCAGATCAAATCAAGACAATGAAGTCAGGTTCAGGGATAATGCGAACCCTAACTTAGAATTCTGATAGCAAAATCTGTATCTGCATGATGTAACTTGAACAGATGTAGGGAATATTGGACATCTCCAATAAGGTGTATTTTGAGGAGGGAGAACCCTTTTTGTAATATTTTTAGTATCAACATAAGCAGTTAGTGGCAGTTATCTTTTATTTGGGGTTATTGAAAGGTTAGCAGAATCTGGTGTCAGTACACTGGCTGCTTCAAGCACGGCGACTAGCCTAAGGCAAATCAAAGTCAATTGAGCTCCTTCTTTTACTCATTCATTCAATAAATATTTACTGGATGCTGCCCATGTGTCACATACTATTTTTGGTACTGAGGTTATTGAGGTGAACACAATATATAACGTTCCTGCTTTCCTGGAGCTAACATTATATACTGAAAGAGATTGAAATCAAACAATAAATAGATATATAATAAAGTTTCAGATTGTGATTGTGTGCTATGAAGAAATCTCAGATGGGTAAAAGATTATAGGGTGATGCAGAAGTGCCCCTTTAGAAGGCGTGGATAGGGAAGGCTTCTCCAGAAGGTGGGCATTGAGAAGAGACCTGAACAAAGTGTTTAGTTGTTGAGTCACTTCAAACCTTACTGAATCCCCAGTGCACAAAGCCTTGCCGTAGATCCTAGCAATAAGCTTAATAAATTAAGAAACAGGGCAGAATCACAGCAGTCCACATAGGGCACTCTTCCTTGTCAATCTCACACGAAGCTCTTTCTCTGTCTCTCTTGCATGCTCCATTTTTCTCCCTCAGAAATCATTTATCTAAGAATCACAGAATGTGCAAGTGCAGAAAAATAGGACCTAAGGAACAGAAAGAATTTTGTGGGGGTAGAAGTCATCCCCCACCATTCACAAACAGCAGTTAACTCCATTAGCAAAATCTCCAGTTTGTAATTGCCCAAACCACCTCTCATCTGTTTGCACCGTGGAAAACTCAGTACCCTGAAAGGTGTCAATTATGCTGGCTAACTTCTACCTGCCAGTCATAGGTCTAGCCTCTGGACTCACACTGGACACATATAGTCCTTTCTGTTCTACCTGTTGATCCTACAGACATCTACGTCCAGGTGAAAAACGCATCTACTTTTCCTCACTATTGCTATAGAGTTACTTCAGACCCATGCCTCCTTTCTCTGAACCATCTCGCCCATTGACTGCTCTCCTTTGCTCTTTTCTGTTTATTTATTTTCTTTCTCTGGAACATTTGGTGAGGATTTACCATAAACCAGGAGGCTGTAGTAAATTCTTATAATTTTATGTTGTATTGGCATCTAATTTGAATACAAATATAACTTTCTCCAGCCACCCTTGACACAGTTTCCAGTTCTAAAGCCAAACTCAACGGCTCAAGCTGGTGTTCAGAGATAACCACTAACTGGGCTTCCCATTTTCCAGCCATTTCCTTTAAACCAACTGTCCAGACCTTTCCCTGTGACCTTAAAGTGGTCCACACCCTCTTCTCCCATGTATATTGCTAGTTGCCACATGTGTGCTCTCTCACTCTATCTGACTCTTCTTTCCTGCCTGTGTGACTCAGGGACAAAGGACTTTCCTTCAGACTCATTGCACCCTCCCCTGCCCAGGATCTGTAAGTAAAAATCTTTAAACATTTTCCTATTGTGGCAGTGGATCAAATTTGCACTTTCTCCCTGGAAAATAAGGGGTAGACTTTCCCAAATAGGTTGGGTTTTCCCAGGGATGCCAAGGAAAGCACAAGTTTGGGCTTTCAGCATCAGGTTGATGGTCTGGCAGGTATAAACTGGACAGAGGACAGGCAAGAGCCACAGGATGCCTGCCAGTATAAACATGCTGTCATGTGACGAATCCCCTGGTTCTGAGTTAAACAACTAAGCATTAGAGTGTCCGCCAGGCAAAAGAAGCATCCCATGAAAAACCTGCTTCAAGCTCCTATGTCCAGCTCCCCTTTGTTTCCCATTAGGGCAGTGCTGCAAGCCACTCTGATATTGGCATTCAGTATAGCTCCGTGTGCTCAAAACATGGGTTCACTAGGCACTAAACTATCAGATCAATAAAACATAGTTCCTGATCTTTAAAAGTTATCATCTATCACAGCAAATAAAGAACTTTGGGAACAAACATGTCACAGTGTGAAAAGGATTATTTTGGTAGAGACAGGACAATGAGCTCCAGAATAAGGGAAAAAGTCATGGCAGAGATGGTAAGAGCCAAGCAGGACATGGCAAGGGCAATTTTTGTCAAACAGAAAGCATGAGGCACAAAGGCAAATGCAGGCTTATGTGACGAGCACGCAGGAACCCTTCCTTGGAACTGAAGTTTAGTATGTCTGAAGATGGTCCCAAAAACCATGCTGGAAAACTAGGTATGGAGAGGTTTCATTGTGCCAAAGACCATTCCATCGAGTATAACCAAGACATCCAGGTGAGTTTGGCCATATGTTGACCGTAGGACAATCCTCATACAAAGGAGGATTGTTACCCCATTTGTTTTAGAGACTAGAGATTGTAATTATGCTTTCTGAAATGCATTTAAAATGGGGTTAGATTTCATCTCTTCATCCATTGTATTGCATGACATTGTCCAGTTCAAGGTGACAGCTTCTTGAGAATGTGGACCAGAATGTGCTCCCCTCACACCTCGTGAAGGGAATAGCAGTCATGTAAGTATAATCATTATAATAATAACATGTGTTTGGGATGATAGAATTTGTAAAACGATGTGATATAGACTATTTACTTTGGAGGGTAGACTTTTTTTTATTTTATACATTAAGAGAGTTGATGAGGGTCCATAAACACCACCTGGGCAGTCCCTACAATACAAATAGCAATTTGTAGAGGCAGGGCTGGAATGCAAGCCCTCTGGCTCCAATCTAATGCAGTTTCCTCCAATGTTTAGTGATTGCTTCCCTCAGAGAGAGTAAATGTGGGTGGTGGGAGGAGACATAAAAGAAAAACAGCTGTTATTCTATGATCAACTGAGCTACCAGCCACTGCACTGCAGTTATTTCTCCTCTATGACCCATTTACGTTGCAATCACCAGGTTCTTGTAGAAAGGGTATGGGAAGTCTGGGAGCTGCTGTCAGCTTCTCAGAGGCTCTTTAGTCTATTTCTGAGAATGTGCCTGCCTCTGAATGCAGGTTGTGCAACACGCCTCAGTAAGCACAGATAAGAAGCATGGACTCTGACTTAGATTACTAAAATCCATGTGAGCAGTTCTCTCTATGGCAATGTCCCGTCAAGCACTTTGGATAAAATACTGGACTTAAAGATACTAGGAATGAGTTCTTTTGTCTATTTTTTCCTTCAGAAAAGCACAAGATAGAGAGAGAATTGTCATTTAATGCCATATAAGAAGACGTTATATCAAAATATTAACAACTAAAAAGTTGTCAAGCTAAAGAATATGATTGACACATAACTCCAATTCTTAAAATTGACTTTTGTAATAGGTGTTTTGAATCCCCGTTTTATGATTGAAGAAACTACCAGAGAAGAAAAAAAGAAAAAGAATTAATAAAATATTTTAAGAGCACTTACTATAGTTTAGACATTCTAAGAGATTTACATATACAATCATGTATCTTTTTAATTTATTTTTTTGTCTATTTATTTTGAGACGGAGTCTTGCTGCTCTTTCGCCCAGGCTAGAGTGCAGTGAGTGGAGTGGTGTGACCTTGGCTCACTGTAGACTCCGCCTCCTGGGTTCGAGCAATTCTCCTGCCTCAGCCTCCCCAGTACCTGGGACTCCAGGCACGCACGCGCCACCACTTTCAGCTAATTTTTTTTATTTTTAGTAGAGATGGGGTTTCACCATGTTGACCAGGATGGTCTCGACCTCCTGACGTCATGATCTTCCCACCTCAGTTTCCCACAGTTCTAAGGTTACAGGTGTGAGCCACTGCACCCAGCCTGTCATGTATCTGTTAACAATTGTAGTACATGATGATTATGAGAAATGTGTTGGTAGGTGGTTTCCTTGTGTGGACATCATTGAGTATATTTACACAAACCTACATGGCAATGCCCACTACACACCTAGGCTATATGGTAATGCTTACTGCTCCTAGGTTACAAACCTGCACAGCACGCTACTGTACTGAATACGAAAAGCAGGTGTACCACAATGGTACGTATTAGTGTATCTAAATATATCTAAACATAGAAAAGGTCCAGTAAAAATACATTATAAAAGATAAAAAATGGTACATCTGGATAGGTCAGCTCCATTATAATCTTATGTGCAGTGTGTTTTAACCTAAATGTTATGTACCAATTTATTAATTTTCATAGCCATCATATAAGACAGTTACTATTTCCTCTGTTTCACACAAGTTTCCCAGAGTCACACAACTAGTAAACACAGAACTGAGCTAGCCAGGCTGGCAAAAGCCCCGTGGTCCTCCTACAATAAATTGTGGTTGGCATTTTCATTATATGTTGCCTCATTCAGTCCTGCCACTCAGCCTTGGAAACAAGTATTGGAATTCCCATACACTACATTCTACATGCTAAGAATCTGAGGCTTACAAAAACTAAAAGACATATATCCAAGTTCACATAGTTAGGAATAGCAGAGCTGGTACTCAACTCCAAGTATTTTAACCATCACACCACATATTGTTTGCATCACTAGGGTTCCTATTAGGACTATGCCTTTTTTAAAAAATACTAAACCAATGATCATTTATATTCTGAAACCTACATTATGACAGTTATAAAATGCACACCATTTATCATTTTTATATGGGCTAATTTTATTTCTGTTTTTAAAATTATGATGTCAGTCTTTAAAATAATTGGTGAGAAATTAGTTGTAAGGAAGCTTGTTTTCATTTAAATATTCAGTCTTTTGGAAATAGAGTGAGTAAATGTTCTAGGGTAAATATGGCAGGTTCATAGGCTGCAGAACTCTGTATTGGGATCCCTTGGTCCAGTTGATCAAGAAGTTGCCCTGCCAGATAGCAGGGTCCAATCAAACATATATCACTCCTCAAAACGAAAACTCCCTGGAAATCACCAAGTCTATTCTCAGAAGTCCTTGGGAATTTTCTTCCATAATCCTTTCTTATTGTTTTTAACACTGTGTCATATTCTTTTGAGTCTTATTTTCTTGCTTTCTTTGGCTCCTAGGAGCTCAGAGTTGGCAGAGTCTTTCTTGATTTCAGTGAAAGTACTATTCCTGAGACACCTCCTCCAGAGGTTTTTTCAGCTGTCAAACCTTGTGTCATTACCAAACTATACTTGCTGGCTTAGGTAAATGTGCAAGAATTGACAATCAGCTGTGTTTTTTACAAACTTTAGTCTACAGCTTCTATGTAGAGGCAAATTTTAAAATACTCAAACACTGAATTTTAATTTTATCCCTACAGTTTATTTTTTATATAACCATTATTTTGCACTAAGCATTATAATCCTAGTTTTCCCATCTCAAAACTTCACGGTCTGTTATCTATCACGGAAGGTGGTTTTAAAGATTAAGGACGATCATTCATTTATTCATTCAGTCACTCATGCATCATCCATTCAATAAATATGATCTGAGGGTTTACTAAATACTGAGTATTCTGTCAATCATTGTAAATGATAGAGGTGACAATGCTTTCATTCCTATTCTCAAGGAGTGCACAATCTACTGGGAGGGAGTTAAGTGCGTAAATAACAATGTGATGATTGCTGATAGGTTTATGTGCAGAAGCTACGGGAACACTAAGGAGTGAAGGGGAGGCTTGGCATCTAACACTGGTTGTGTTGAGTTGTGGGAAGTGCATAAAGGAATCAAGATACTTTGTTTTCTGAGGAAGGGAAAACTAATCATTGACTAGAGGCATAAATAAGAGGGAGCTAAATGTGGCGGGGCTGGGGAAATGGGGGAAGATTGGTGTACTATTTCTACAGATACACACCTTGGACAAAGTTTGAAATGCTAATAAGTGCTCAGTATTTTGAATCTCTTTGATTCTAAATAAAACAACCAAAAATTCCAATTTGACCTTAAAACATACCTTTGGTTGTATGTAAGCAAAGCTATCACTTTTCAGTGTTTAACACTGAATCTTCACAGCTTCCCAGACATGGAGGATGTCCTTTGAAGTGCACAAAAGATAAGATCCTGTGGGGATGGGACTTTCTGAACATTGAGAGATTAATTTATACCGCTACAAAATAAAATCAGCCTGCTGCTAATCAAAGTTCCAATTCCTATTTTCCAGGGCATTTCACAGGAGGATTTTCCCTATGGAAAAAAAGCAAAAGATAATAGGAGAAGCACTCTTGTGCTACTTTGGGATGAAACAAACAACAGAGTTGTTCTCTGGTGGGAAAGTTAGCAGGCTGTCATTGATGCAACTCCACAGAGGAAAAGCAGATAACATTCCAAAGAAGAAAAAATGCTGTTGCAGTGAAGTAATTCAATCTGTTGCTACATCTCTTTCTACATACGTCTCACATGAGTACAGCACTATGTTGGTTATTAGGATCTGATTCCATGAAACCCACTTATATTAATGATGAGCGTTGGGTAATGAAAAGAAGATGAGCAGTTTTGTTTCATTTTCACTTTCCACTTAGCAGTGACCTTGTGAGGTTCACCTTTTGTGCATTGCCTTGTCCGTAGCACTTTTGATAACCAAATAGAGCAATGGATGTTAAATTACTTTGGGTGTGATAATGCAAAATAATTGTAAGACACTGATAAAATGAAAGTTAACATATTCCAAAGATGAATTCAACTTGAGTCCTTCCTCTGAACCTGCATTCACAATGCTGGGAATATAAAAAAAGATACTCATGGATATGTCATTTTTGCCATTTGTTGATTGATAATGGCTACTGTTTCCTCCTCTTTCAGATTTCTTATTAGTCTCTGGGCTTTTGTTGGGAACTTGATCTTGATTTACCTACGGAAACCTCCCTACTCTGCTCGTTCCTCCTTTTCAAAATTATTAAGGTCAAAAGCCACTCATCAATCTTTGACATATTTTGCATGGTGGATATGTGAATGAATAAATAAAATTCAGGGTCTTCACTTGTAGAGGTGATACTATCAGTGGTATCCAACGGCAAGCACCTCAGAAGGAAGAATAATGTCTCTACTTAGCATGGTCTTGGTACCAAGGTGATGATTATGTGATATTGGTCATCTTCTTTCATTTTCCACCACTGTCCTCACCCTCATTCATAATTTTGAGGATACAAATGGAAAGAGTAGGAGCATTATTACACTGGCATTGAGTCCCAAGGACTAATTTTGTGATTTGTTCACTGTAGGAATTTGCTAAAATTAAGATCATTGAGCTTCAGTTTCTCCCTATGTAAAATATGTATCATTTACTCCTTTTAGAAGACTCCATAAACCACTGATGTGCATCACATAGTAGTTGAAGAGCACAAGGACACTAAATTGGTTCTTCATAAAGGTAATACAACATTGGAGGGAGGAGCATAGGGATCAATGTTATTCTGCTAGTCATGCTTGGTCCATATTATTTTGACACCAGAGTACAATGTGGAGCTGGCTTGCTTTTCATTTGGGAGGTGGTGGAAGCTGAGAGAATTATACGTGGAAAAGAAGGATAATCCAGTATTCTCTGTAATTTTTCTAAAAGGAAGAATCTGGAAGAGAATAAATCTGTATTAATCAGGTTCTCTAAAGGAACAGAAATAAGATAGACATATATATGAAGGAGAATTTATTAAGAAGTATTGACTCATACAATCACAAGGTGAAGTCCCACTATAGGCTGTCTGCAAGCTGAGGAGCAAGGAAGCCAGTCCAAGTCCCAAAACCTCAAAAGTAGGGAGGCTGACAATGCAGCCTGCAATCTGTGGCCGAAGGCCCAAGAGCCCCTGGCAAACCACTGATGTAAGTCCAAAAGTCCAAAAGCTGAAGAACTTGGAGTCTAAAGTTCAAGGGCAGGAAGCATCCAGCACAGGAGAAAGATGAAGACAGGAAGACTCAGCCAGCCAAGTCCTTCCACGTTCTTCTGCCTGCTTTATTCCAGCCCTGCTGGCAGCTGATTAGATGGTGCCCACCCAGACTGAAGGTGGGTCACTGACTCAAATGTTAATCTCCTTTGGCAATACCCTCACAGAAACACCCAGGAAAAATACTTTGCATCCTTCAATCCAATCAAATTGACACTCAATATTAACCATCACAATACCTAAACCTTAATTCTGGATTTTCTCCCTAAAAGTTTCCTTTGTCTTGTAGGAAGCTCTGCTCAATCCATCTATTCAGTAACCTGCCTGTGTCCAGGAAGGAAGGACGGAAGAGGAGGAGATGGTGATGGAACTCGTGAAAGTCCTACCTGTTGCAGAAATCAGTGGCATTGAACTTATGGCTGTGACTTTTACTTGACAACTGATTCTGCTGGACTATTCACCCAAGAACCGGCACAGAGGGGAGGCAATGGTGAAATGCAGATACCTGTTTTCATGGGATCATCCCCTGAAGAAACCTGTGAGAACCCCAAGGCAGAGCCAGGAGAAGTACCATGAGCTTCAAATGATGGGGATGTTCACAGGAAACTTGTTAAATTTGAGAAGGAATACTGAGAGAAAACAGACAACAATTAAGCAGGACATTCTCAAGGTAGGATCATCCAAAATCATGAAATAACCATGATCTCTAAGGGAAGTTGAAGGCTTTTCCTACTGGTCAAATCCTACTTCTATCAAATTTCTTCATAAATGTATCTAAGGTCTTAAATCAAGGTGCAAATGTCTCAAAATTTTATTATTTTTCCAATTTTGTATGTATATGCAAAAAATATACATTTTTATGCTTTTAAAATTTGTATAAGTGGTATTACAATACAAAAATAGGAAATTGTAAGTCAAATAATGAGAGAAATGCTGCAAGATGTCTGCAAGATTCCTTATGAGCTTTAAATCGCTATGAATTACATATTTCAAAAAACAAAAGGTACTCTTCAGCATTTACCAATCTTACTTGGCCATGAGTTAAAAGAAAACAAGGAAAAAAACAAGAACAAGAATAAATAAACTGCCATCATTTATCTTGTAGCAAAGTGATCAAAGGAACCCTTTTTGGCATGAAAATAAGACATTTAACTGAAGACGTAAAGGGATCCTTGTAGTGTCTGCATTGACTAGGCCAGTTCCCAGGACAGGAAGGCTGTAGGATTCAGGACGAAGTGAGGCTCAGGCTTAGCTCAGGTGTGCAGTTGAGATGAGCATTTCTTGCTATGCTCCCTTGGAAACATGACTGTGGCTGCAGGCAGCCAGGCAGAATAAGGGTCCATGTGAGCCTAGGTCCCTTGACATACGGCAGAAACAGTAGGACGAGCCTCAACAGAGGAGGCTCCCTAGTCCCAGAAGGCATCTTTACAACAGCACTAGTAGGATAGCTGTGAAGATTAAATGAACCAGGGGTGAAGGCAGCATTTTGTGAACTGCAGTGTCAATTCCACATATCACACCTCTATGTTAGAGTATTTAATTAGATCATTTAACATACACACAGCCAACTACTCTTAAGTCTTTATTCTGTTTTGACAGGGTTCTCAGTACTCCCTATGTATTAACTCTCTTAATATTAATACTATGACTATCAATGCTATTATTAAACATTATTATCCCCACTTGATAAGAAAGACAGGAAGACTGAGTAACATGCTTAAGACCATTGGTTCATGAATGGGAGTACCGGCTTCCACCACAAGCCATCTGACTCCCAGCCGAGGTCTTATCCTTGTTGCTTATCCCATAATAAGCCTATCAGTGGCATATTATCACTCTTGGCTTATGAATGAAAAAATTGAGTCCCATGGAGTACCTGCAATTAGCCTAAAGTCGTACGGCTGTTTAGAAGTGGATCCAGGACTTAAACTAAGGCTGCAGCATTCTGTCTTTGAGAGAAAGATAACTCTGGTGGAAGGCGCTGAGGTGACAGGCTCAGCAGCTGCCCAAACTTGTAATCCCAGCATCGCATATACACATTTGACATTTGGAGATAATCCCCTACCACTTTGGGTGGCTTGCATCATTTCACTCTGCTATTAACCCCAGCTACATAATCAATTTGACTGGGTAGAGTGAAAAGCTTTTGGGAAAAGCAGACTATCTTGAAATAAATATAAGGTTTTACATTTATATAATAAATTATGCTTTTTTGAAGAACCTTTTGTATCAAATTTTCTACACCATTTGGTTCTCCCAATACCTGTGGAGAATAGCTAGCTGCTTTTCAAAAGTGCACCAGGTTTAGATTTGGATCTGTTTGTATCCCAGTTCAGCCACTTAAGATCTCAGTGATCATAAATAAGCCCCTTACATCACTTGTATCAAAGACTATCCTTTAGAAAATATGATTAATATGACCAGCTCATACAGTGGTGAGGAATGAATTAAATCGGCATTGATTGAGTGTTGTTAGAGATGAGGTATTTTCACATAGCTTCATCTGTTCGGTGAGTATCTATCAAGTTCCCACTGTGTGCTGAGTGCCAGCACAGACAATCCTCATTTTAGATGAATTTGGTTTAAGTGTAATAGATGGAAATCACTGGCTCAGGGGTGAATCAAACTCCAGGTAGTCTTGGACAAGTCATTTAGAGTTTCTGGATCTTCAATTTTTGCTCCTTAAAAACAAAACAAGACTCTTGCATCATTATTAGCAGTTTTCTTTTCTTCTTCTTTTTTTTAGACTGAGTTTTGCTCTTGTTGCCCAGGCTGGAGTGCAGCTTTGCGATCTCAGCTCACTGCAACCTCTGCCTCCCAGGTTGAAGCGATTCTCGTGCCTCAGCATTTCTGAGTAGCTGGGATTACAAGTGCATGCCATCATGCCTGGCTAATTTTGTATTTTTAGTAGAGATGGGGTTTCTCCATGTTGGTCAGGCTGGTCTTGACCTCCCTATTGGTGGTTTTCAAATTGTGTTCCATGTGTCCCAAGTATTTCACACACGTTCCTTGGGAACCTCCCTTTAAAGATGGAGCAGGAGTCAGTTTTGAGCTCCACAAGTCCTCCTATAGATGTGGCTGCTGCCCAGAGGGAGCAAATACACATATACTGTCTGGCCTGCAACAGTATGTGTTTTTGTTTTAAATGTAGCTGAGTTTACTAATTTGTGTGTCTGTGTGTGTGTGTGTGTGTGTGTGTGTATGTTTAATTCATTTTCTCAGTTAAAGAAAAATCAAATGACTACCACACAAAGTGTATGACATAGTAGTGTAAAACAGATTAGAATTTGTTTCCTAGCCATGTGACCATAATATGTGTTTAACTTCTCTGAGCTTTAACTTCTACATCCATAAAATGAGATAATGCTATCTCACAGAATGGTAATAAGACTTAAATTAAATTATATATATTTTAAATGCCTTGGCTCAGAGCTTTGCTAAGTACGTGTTAATTTATTTCTCTTCACAGCATCTTGGGGAACAGAAATGCCTGAGTGCTTTGTTCTCTGGGTCTTCAAATTTGACCAGAATTTTGAAGAACTTTTTGTTTTTGATTCATCCAAAAAAAAATGATTCTACTGTCTACCTATCTTTCTTTATGAAAGCATGGTCTGATTTTGATGGTTTCAGTACTCAAATATATGATATTTATATTACAGCACTGAAATATATTATATTTATATATTTATAAATCAAAACACATCTTTGCATTGAAATACATAAATATGCAGACATATACACACAGACATATAATCACCTTTGAAAAACTAATACATAATTAGGGTACTTTAAGCAAAATCAGCATTTTATGATTATTAAAGGCATCATTTTATACAAACACCATCTATCATTTTATATTTTCATGTTTAGGATTTCACAGGTCAATCAAATACGTACTACCTGTCCATTTAATAGGTGATTTGAAAAACTCTTACTGTGCACACAGCATCAAAAAGGTGTGTAATAAGGTTTTCTAAACCCCTAAAACCTCCATTACTTCATTGTACAATCTCCATGAGTGTGCAGAGAGGTGGCTGTTACACCAAAGGTTGAAACTCTTTCAGCCTTCAGTTTGCATTTCAGGGCAATTTTTGTTTCTTTTCACAGTAAAGCTGCTTTCCATCCTTAAAGCAGTGATAAATGGGCATTAAAGAAAGATACTCTTTCTAAATAAAATAAAATAGAGAAAATACAAAAGGCCTTTATTGGAGGATGAAGAAGAATTCACTTGGGAGATCGCTAGGGTACTTAAGTGATGCTGCCTTTGATTAAAGTGATGCTGTCAATTGAGTGAGCCTGGGGATGAGTCAGAAAATCCAGCTCCTAGCACCGGCCCTGCCTCTTAGTCACTCAATGACCCTCGTTTGTCTCAATCTTTTCATCCTACTTGCAGTGCTCAGCTCAAGAACTGAAGTAAGAATTCACTGGGATAATGAATGTAAAATTGTCTGGAAAATGATAAAAGCATAATTTAAAAAATATATGGAATTATAATGATGTGCTTAAACTTGAGTCAAATTTAAGAAGCTTGCTAGTTTTGAGTATAGCTTCTGAAGACTGACAGATCTCTATGAAAATTCTCATCTCGACATCACATATCCTTTATTTTTCATTTTTAATTGAATTGTTTTAAGAATTTTTTTTCTCTTCTAAAAAAGTGGCATAATAAAAACACCTACTTAAGAGAACCGAGAAATGAAATGATTGCCCAATGCTTAGCCCAGTGGCTGGAACAAAATAAGCTCTTAATAAAAGTAGTGAAAAGAGCAGGATGGCAATGGTTCAGTCACAATATCAACCCAGACAAATAAATGAATACAAAATTCCACTTTTTCAGGGTATTTTAACCTGGACTCTTGGGCATAATACACCAAGAATTTAGTGTCTACATATACAAACCAGTGGGCATCTTTATTGATTGTTTTCATTTAATGTATTAGAATAGTTTCATTTACTGTCAGATAATATATTAGCAATTGGTAAAGTTAGTTAAGAACATCAGATAAGTTTGCATGTTGACTCAAAGTGTCAGTCAAGGGTTTGTCAAAGGCAAAGAAACAAATGAAAAAACCTAAAATATAAAAAGCTCAACAAAACTGTGATTTTTCCATTTAAAGCCAAAATGTGGCTCCATAAAACACTGCTCTTTTGTGTTTCTGACAAAATACATGGTGGACTTTCTATCAGAAAAAGTGGTGTTTATCACATACATTCTCTGAGCTTTTGCTATGGTTCTAATAACCTATCTCACAAGATACTTCTGAGGAATTAAATGAGATATTGTGCAGGAAAGGAATGGGAAGAAGGTAGTTTTCTCAGTTGAATGAGCCCAGGCGCCTGTAGGCTACCGTAAGTGCACAATAACTAAGATATTTGTTCCTCAATACATGGGTAAGTCATTGGGGAGTTTCTGAAATGATTAACACATAACCTTAATGAATTAACAAGGGCTGTAATAGACTCAGATTAAGATGCTTTCTAACCTGGCTTGAAAAGCCTTTCTGGAAGAAATACCTTCTGAGTCCTAAACGGTGAAAAACATTTAGCCAGGTACAAATATGGTGGAAGAACATCAGAAGCAAGATAGGAGGATGGTAAACATCTCCAACGATAAAACCAGGAAGTGAGTTTCTTAGTGAGAAGGAAACAATGGAGGATGGGATTGGGATAAGAAAAGTACATTCATTTGATTGTAATCTAAGTTGTTTATTTTCACCACTAGAAAAAAGCTTTTAATCAATGAGCAGAGGAGATATATGTCATTGGCAAACATACGCCCTGCACAATCATTAGGTAGCCAAATACAGTCAAACAAACCCATTTTCAAGATTCTGAATTAATTAAGGGAATTAATGTCAGGCCTTCAGGAAACCAAATATATAGCAACTCTTTCTGATTAACACACACTGATGCCCTCTGATGATGGAACCACAGATTTGCCTTTATTCTTGGGTTTGCCTTTACTTTGGACCTTAGACTGGATCTTCATAAATGGAATGATGAATCCAAAGAATGAATGAAAGAAAAACTAGGATCTGAAGGGTGAGCTGCTGCTTCTTATATTTGGGTTATACAACATATACATATACACATATATGTATATGTTATATATCACCCACACCTAATGTAATATATGTATTAGGGTAATGTAAGAAGTAGACATCTCACTCTTCAGATCCTATTTTTCTTGAAACCATTCTTTGGATGCCACCTTCCATTTCTCTTCCTGGCAGAAAGAAAACAATAAAAGAAGTGAAACTATAAAAAGGAACTTTACCATTTCCTAGTGTCACAGGCCAGGGGGAAAATAAAGAAGAAAAATAGTTTAAATTTCTTTTGAGAATGGAATCATAGTCATAGAGCTGAAGCCTGTAGGTTGACCTGCCTTGTTTTCTGCCCTCTGTTACTTTACTAATCCCTGCTGAACCAATATGACTGTGGTATAGGTTTGCTTGAGCCCCAGGGCCCAGGATTTGAGGAGGAGGAATTGGAAAGTCTAGGGAATTGTAGGATCAGGTACAACCAGTGTTAACCCTGCTCTTAATGTTTCACCTTAGTTTCAAAGCTTGTATCTTGAACCTCAGTTCTGTTCTAATTGTTCTATGTTGAAGTCCCATTTTTCTTCCATATTCATTTTTCTAGTTTTCCTGATTCTGAGGCCAAATAATTGTATCAATAATTTTATCCCTTAGTTTCCAACCTTGGAACTCCAGGACCATGTGGGATGTGAGATAGTGTTGCATCTATCCTTGTTAATGTATAAGGAGTTGTTTCCACACACGAACAAGGAAGGTATGTGCTGAATAGTCTAGGCAAAGATATGAAGCACCAGGGATCATGATGATTTCAGGGAATCATTTGTAGATTAATATGCTGCAAGGACAATGGACATGAAGAAGAACTGATAGGATGTTGTTAAGAGAATTGTTGGGATTAGAGAGAACTTGAAAAAAGGAGAAAAATTAATGTATTAGTCTGTTTTCATGCTGATGATAGAGACACACCTGAGACTGGGTGGAAAAAGAGGTTTAATTGGACTTACCATTCTACATGGCTCTGAGGGCGGGGTCAGAATCATGGCAGGAGGTGAAAGACACTTCTTAAATGGCAGCAGCAAGAGAATATGAGGAAGATGCAAAAGCAGAAACCTCTGATAAAACCGTCAGATCTTGTGAGACTTCTTCCCTACCTTGAGAACAGTATGGGGGAAGCCAACCCCATGGTTGAAATTATCTCCCACCATCTCCCTCTCACAGCATGTGGGAATCACGGGAGTACAATTCAAGATGAGATTTGAGTGGGGACACAGAACCAAACCATATCCGTTAACAAGCTAAGACAACTGGCCAGGTGAGAGATAATGAGGACCCGAACTAAGATAACAGCAGTGGAATTTGAAGGAGAAAGTGATGCAAGAGATATTTAAAATGTAAAATCCATGCAACTTGTCATTTCATTGGCTACCAGTTGAAGGAAATATGGATGTCACCTATATCTGTCACTGACCAATGCAGAAACTTCCTCTCATGCACTGGTAACTCCTCCAATTACATGGCCAAATGAGGGAGAGATGGAATCCAGATTGACCAATCAGGACACCTCACCTTGTAGGGCTTGAGTGGCAGGAGGTCTCAAGCACAGCTGGTGGGTACTGCCATATAATTTCTGGAACAAATGAAATAATAACCTATTCTTTTCTATTTGAAATTTAAGCATGAATTAACCCCAGTGCTACCATATGACAACAGACTGAGAATAAAGTCAGCCCAGAAAAAATCAGAAGCAAAGGAGAGGAGGAGAAGAGCAGATGCTTGATGATATTGTTAGAATCCTTAGGTCTGGCTGAGTCTGAAGCTGTAACCAAGCAAGACAGACCAATAAATTTCCTCTTTCCAAAAGCCCTTTGGAATCATGTTTCTATCACCTAAAAGCAAGAATCCTGACCTATACAATGAAGAAGCTAAAGATAAATCTGAGGTTCCCAGCTTGAGCATTTGGGAAAACGTGGTAAGATACTGTTGCTGCCTTGAGGACCAGATGTAGAGGAGAAGGTCTGAGTGAAAGAACAAGTTCTATTTGAACCTGTAGCAGTTGAGGCACCCATCAATAAGGCTAATGATCAGCATGTTATTAGGTCATAAAGTGACCATGCTATTAGATCACAATGCCATAGAATGACAATGAAAATGATTAGTGCTAAGCACAGGAGTAAGTGCAATAAATCTAAAGCCATCACATTCTCGCTGATTCAAGAAGCATTGTATCGTGCAAGCAGGTAGAAGTGGAATTATCAACAGCAACCTCACTGAGTTATCTATTTCAAATAATGATTCAATATCCTCAAATAATTAAGCATTAATAGTGATAAATGATTCCAGTCACACTTCACCACTGATCACAATATCTGAGAATGTCCCAAAGTGTGTGCTTTTTCATATAGGAGGGCAGGGATTTGGAGACAGGACAGAGCTTGAGTTGGAAAGTTTTGGAGTAGGCTTAGGGCTTTGTAAGTGTTGCTTCAGCTGCTGTGACTAAGAATAACTGAAGCAACAACATGAAGCTCCTAATTCTAAGTGTAATGCAAGCAGCTTTTCTTTCCCCAGTGTGTTCTATTGATTGCAGACAATATGTAATTACCTTCTGAGATATACTTTTCCCGTCTTAACTCCCTCTACATGTGAAATGAACTGTATCAGACAAATTAGTTTTTTCTTTCTTTCCCATCACCCAACTTTCTTGGTTTTTTTCTGATTTGATGATTCTTTCCTCCTTCCAATACAGCAATACAATTGAGGATTAATGGTGTGCTACAAGGCCAGATAGAAATAATATGAAATCTAATGCAATATCTAGAGCTCTACTACAACAGAATGCCAGATCTGAAATGGCCTGAAATCATCACATCTCAAAAAGATAAGATAAGACCTTATCTTAGCTATTAGGAAATAGGGAACCCAAAAGCAGATGACCCATCAAGTCAGCAGCCCCGCTCCTTGTTAGTTACAGGGTTGCACAAACATCTCAGGTCTCTTGACTCCTGGTTCTTTCCATCACCTTAAGATTTGTCTCTATGTACTGAATATATTGTGCTTTAAAGGCATTTTACATGGTTTCTTATCATACTAACAGCCCATCTTGATGTAATTTGTTTCCGTTAGAGCATGTGTATATCCAGCTTAGCTTTATTCCATTATCCCATCCTGGACAACCTTTATGGCAAAAATGTCACACCAGAGAATGTATCAGCTACATTACCACAGACATACTGGCCTTTAATTTCCAAAACCAGGGGACCTCAGCCAGTGTACATTTTAGGCACACAAATTCAGATATTTCTGTATTTAAATAGTTCTTGTAGAATAATAATCATCTTTTACATTCGCAGAGAAGTTTACAGTGTGTAAAGTACACTCAAGGAATCGTTTAGAAGTCCTAATTGGGTAAGATTTGTAGGTGCAAAGGCTTCTGTCAGAGAACAGACCTCGAACACCTGTTTAATCCATTTAAGCAAGAGATGCTGCTCATTTTTCAAAACAATTTCACCAAAGAATATTGAAACAAGAATAAAAAATGTAAAATGCCATCCACAATTCAATTATCAAGCAAAACTACCATTTTTTTAAATTTTTGCATGTTTCCGTTTTGAATTGGTCCACTGTGTGTGTGTGTGTGTGTGTGTATAACATACTCATTTATGCATTTAGGTTAGGTTTACATTTATTTTAAAAAATTACTCCATATCGTTTTTCCCTATTGCTACACTATATTTATAACAATCTTGGTTACTGCTTGCTCAGTATTTTTTAAAAATGGATATAATTAAGCACATTTTTTCTCCATTAATGTTACTTTTTGCAACTAGGAATGAAATAGGGGGGCTGAGCGTGGTGGCTCACGACTATAATCCCAGCACTTTGGGAGGCTGAGATGGGTGGATCACAAGGTCAAGAGATCGAGACCATCCTGGTCAACATGGTGAAACCCCGTCTCTACTAAAAATACAAAAATTAACTGGGCATGGTGGCACATAGTCCCAGCTACTCAGGAGGCTAAGGCGGGAGAATTACTTGAACCCAGGAGGCGGAGGTTGCGGTGAGCCGAGATCGCGCCATTGCACTCCAGCCTGGGTAACAAGAGCGAAACTCAGTCTCAAAAAAAAAAAAAAAAGGGGGGGGCAGAATGAAAGGTTTCCAATGTAATCGTTGTTGTTGTTGTTTTAATGAAAATTGAGTGAAATCAATAACTGGGGAAATAAATAAAGACAACTCAGATGACAGCAGACTGTTTATTCAGAACTTGCTCAATCAGGGAGTTAGCCCTGTCCCTTGTATCTGGTACAGGCTTAAAGGCACACAGGGTGATGGAGAAGCTTTACAGTGAAAACATGGGAAGACTTCTGGTACACTCCAATTGAAGATTGGGAAGGCTGAATGTCAGCTAGAAGCACATGATTGGTTTGGGGAGAGTATTTGCCTTCCTCTGGTTGGTCATGAGTTGGAAGTAGGAACAAAAATTGGAACAACTGGCAGTCCCTGACCAAGTTCTCATTTTTTTGAGCCAATGTCTATAAGATTGTGGTTTGGATCCCAGAGCTGGTTGCTGCAGGAATTAGGGGTCACAGTTCTATGGCTAAATACCATCTGGCTGTTGGCCATTGTGTTGTCAATCTCTCACTGGATAAAAGTCAGCTTGATTGCCTGCTGCCAGAATTAATCTTACAAGTAGTCTCTAAGCCTGGGTGTGAGCAAAGCCTAAATGTCAAAGAATGTCACTGTAGTAAATAGAATACCTATAATAAATTCCTATATTTACACTTCAACAGCTATTTACTGAACTAAATTTTATTAAGAATTGTTATTCAGCTCAAGTTCCTAAATAGTGACCAAATGAGTCCTTTTGTGTTTTATTTGCCTGTTTCTGATAACATACATATGTTAATCAATTAAATTGACTCAGACTTGGTTTGTGCTATTCTTTCAGGCAGCCTGAAACAATAGCTCAACTACAAGATGGCTCAATATATTTTATTCTGGAGTCAGTTCATAGTTTTAGCTAGGTAATTGTTTATCATTAATTCCACTTTAGATCCTAGATTTGCGGTATTTCATTCTGCATACTTCTTTATGTCATAAATAAATTTAATGTTAAATGTACATTTTAAAAACATATAGTTTATCGATGGGCAGATTACAAATAATCATAAGGTATGTGTAATCAAAACTCAGGTTAAGAAACAGATTAGGCTAGTATCTTCAAGGCTCTGTGATCCCATTCCCAGTTTTATTCTTCTCTTTCCCCAGAGGTTGTCATTATTCTGATGTTTTGTGAAATGAGTATTCATTGTCCCAGGACTTCCTGTTATATTTTATCTCTGATCTGCAAATCTTGCTCTGTCTATGTACTTCTAAAAGAGTCTTTTATTTAGATATCCCAGTTCTTCTAAAAGCCTCTATTATTTCTCCCAGATGTGGTTTAGGAGGGAAAATCACTCATCAATGGGACAATCCATAAACGGAAGAGACACAGACTTATTAGATGTCATGGTGCCCTCCCTCATGCCTATTTATAGATGATAGAAGCAGGTATCTTAATAAAGTCAGCTAGTCAAAATATCAGAGAAAATTATAGGATATATAACCACTGCCCCTAGGTTTTCTTTTAAACTAATTCAGGATTCCTATTGTGAACCTCTCCCTGAAATTTCCCCAATTCTGTGGGATATGATAGCAATGGTGGCATTGTTTATTTCCTTCTAAAATAAATATGTATCATTATGGGAGATAAATAATAATACCTTTATTATTATTTATTTGGCTGACAGCATTATTACTTATTTGGCTGATGAAGAAACTCAGAATGGGCAAATGCTGACCCAAAGAGATACCACTACAAATAGGAGAATTAAATTTCTATGTAGATTTCTAATTTCAAATTCTATGCCTGTTGTTCTTCCTCCTAAAACATGGTACATCCCAATATGTATCAAGAACCTAGAAGAAAAAAAGCTGTCTTATAGCTACTGTCCTTGTTTGAACTAGATGGAATAAAAATTCTACATACAGGCTTTTATCTAGAATAGTCTAGAACCAGAACCACCAATTTCTAATAAATTGCTTTAAAAAGTATTATTTCAGGGAGCTAGTATCCATTCCTCCATGAATACCCATACACCATCAAAGAATTAGCTTCTCATTCATTTATCATTTATTAATTCATCTTTTGACAAACACTTATTAACAATCTATAGAATAAGCAAAACAAATTATTAATACCATTTTGCAAAAACGTAATTCATGCTAAAGGAAAGTGACTTGATTAACTTATAGAGCACTGCAAGTGCAGTCTTACCAGTCAGAGTTCCTCTTTGAGTGTAATGATCCCCTCTATTCTCTACATCATGACTGAAGATGTGGTCATTTTAGCCTCTATTAATGCTTAAACCAGAAGCTGAGGTTAGGACCTGTCAATGTTGAGCGTTGCTTGATTGACTTTTTTTTGGGGGGGGGGACATAAGGAATATATATAATCATTATTACAAAACAAACTAAGATTCAACAAGAAAATCCACGTCAAGATAGAGTAAATGTTGCTGTTTTGGCTACTCAATCAGTTGAATGAACCCAACAATCAGCAATGCTAATTCACCACTAATATGTTTCTGGCTCAACACTGTACTCTCATAAAATATAAATAAAGGATAGACTTTATCCCTTGCTTGGAGGAGTTTAAAAATCTTAGGAGAACATAATCATACAGAAGAAAAATAATGCAGCATAGAAATTTTGGTTCATAGAATAAGTGTTCTATAATATAGGTACCCAATATTTGTGCCACACCTTTGGGCTGCAGGACTACATTTTGGGCTTTGTATTCTCTTTCGGAAACAGACTCAGAATAGATGATTAACTTACCTGAGATCCCACAGTTAATTGTCCGTGAAGATTGGTATTTTTAACTGTATTTTTAGCTTGTAACATATATGGAAATCTCAAGCCCGTGGTTATAGTAAGAATATATCCTACTTCATCATTCTAATTTTGAGCTTATATCTTGGAGGGATTGGGGTTTTGGCACAACACATTAAAAAAAAAAAAAGAAAAGGAAAAAGAGTGCACAGGAAAGGCGTGGGATGTGTGTATGCCTCCGCAATAGGAAAATTCTGTGCCTGTCTTCTCACCTGAAAGATGATATTCCCTTGCTTCCAGGCATTTGATAAGAGAATGGTGAGTTTGTGGCATTGACAAACCAATTGGAGAACACATCTTTAGTAGGATGTAGGGGAAAAATAGACTTTTCCTGGTTTACTTGATAAGACACCTTTTTTACCTGGATGAAGAGGTCACTTCAACTCCATTCTGATATTGCTTTCTGAGTTTTCAATAAGTTTCTCCAGTAAATCTTTGTATCTTAAAAGTTGCAACGTTTTCCATGTGATATTATTCTAAGAACACAGAGTGCAAAATGTTAACTGCTTTGGTAACATTTTGCAGCACATCAAGAAAGACTTTGATGTTCCTGTGGTTTCAAAACTCAAATAATACCAACTGTATCCTCTCACTCTCTCTCTGGCTCCCACTCTGTGTGTGTGTGTGTGTGTGTGTGTGTGTGTGTATGTGTGTTTGTGTGTATGTGTGTGTGTGTGTGTGTGTGTGTTTTCCTGAGCCACATTTGTATTAATCACAAGGTGACGACAGCTCAACATATATTCCTTTGCATAATATTCAACTGATTCAACTGATATTTTTAGGAGCCCAGTCATCTATCAAATGGGAAGAGAAAAAGAGTTGATAAAAATAAATTTCCCATTGTTGACAGCCAGAGCTTTAGATCTCCAAAAATTGTTTCTATCTCTGAGGTAGCGTTACTTCAAAGAGATGAAAATCATCCAAATGGAGTAGAAAAACTTCAGCTCTTTCTGAACCATATTTCAATCAAGGGAAAAGAAAAGCATCTACATTGTTAATCAGGGTGAGGAGGGGGAGAAGAAAAAAACACTATGAATTTTTACAGCATGTTTGTTATTTTCTTTTGGACACAGTGCTCCAGGAAGCCCAGCGAGATGATGATCCTAAACCCTGAGCAGATGGTCTTTAAAATGATCATACGGATTTTCTTTCATAATGAATATCAAGAATCCTATAGGATTTATAACAAAAACTGTTCATACATATGAAAAGACAGATGTTTCTTTAGATGCTGCTCAACATTTCTTTGGCTGAAGCCAGGAAGAGCCATTAGCTGTGACTTTATTTTCAAGCAGTTGAGTTATTTGGGACTTTAGTCTCAACTAATCAATGTCAAAACACCTTTTAAATGGAAATCATTTTTTCTCTGGGGTGGAGGATGGAGGGCATGTGTTTAGGAGGTCAGGGAATTAAACTGACTTTTGCATATATTTTTTATTGTTGCACAAGACTTGGGAAATCTGTCAGGCTTCTTTTTGCAATTCTATGTCAATGAAGCAAGACACTGTTCAAAACAAATATTTTCTGCCTAAAGAGCAGCACTTAGACTGAAGTTACAGAAAAAGAGTAGATTCTGTAGTCTGGATATGACTGAATTTTCAGTACTGCTCTGGAGGGCAGGGGTCTGAGTTCTAATCTGAAATCTATCACTCTCTAGTTCTGTAGTGAGTTTAGACAAGGCACTATCTTTCTCTGAGTTCATAGTGATCAACATCAAAGGAAACCTGAAGTAATTCAGCATATCACAAACCTGACTCCCAAAATTACCGGAAGGGTTTTTTTTTTTATAATGTGTTTGCTAAGATCCAAACCAGCATACAGAATCAGAATATTTGGGAACAGTGTTCTGAGAAGTTATTGTTAAAAACAAAAACAAAACTTTACAAATCATTTCTAATTTTCTCACCTATCAGAGAATGAAACATGTATTTTTTTTTTTTTTACAGTTGGATAAATGCATGGATCAGTTCTAGGGTAGAATATTACTGATGGTGGTGCTCATGATATTCTTAAAGATGAAAACAGTTTTATTATAATGTTAATTTTAAAATTCAGAACATAAATATGCATTTGCATTATAATATAAATGAATGTTCTTTTCTTTTTCCATTTCTTCCTACCTTTCTTCTTAACTCAGAATATTTTAATGCCAAACATTTAAGGCAATTTATTTTCTTAAAGACCAATGATAAAAGGAGCTTTACTAGTTCAATTAGAGGAAAGCGTTCTGGACTTAGGAGTTAATAACCCCCAGAGTCCCCAAACCAGGTGAAGAAGGTAGTCACCCAAAGGACACAAAGTGCCAAAGTCACTGAGCATGTCTCAAACACTGTGATGACCTTGAACTTGCATTTTGATGCCATCTAGGGAGATGGGAAATAAAGCCCAAGGCTAGTATATGGTAGATGTCCTAACAGGTGACCTCCTAAGCATGACATCCCAATAAGGATAAACCCGGCTTGGAAGGGTGAATGTTAAGTAAACCCTGAACTAAAGGGGTCACCTGTTTTCACATTGGCCAGGTGTAAGAATAAATCCTAACAATTTATTATCATGAATCTTTCTTTATATAGGTTTCTGGTAAAATATTTTACTGCATATGTCTTGTCATAACATTAGTCTTTTAATTCAAAAGGGTATATCATTGATGTTCCTCAGATGGCTGACTTCGACAAATTCAAAATCTCACTGAAGCAGAGGAAAGAGGCTCAAAGGGCACAAACGTTTCGTTATAAAGTGAATAAGGTGTTGAATTCTAATATACAGCATGGTGATTTTAGTTAATAATAATGTATAATCAAAAGCTAAGAGAATAGAAATTAAGTATTCTAACAAAAAAACTATGTGAGCTGATTGGTATATTAATCAGCTTAATGGGGTAATCATTTCACAATGTGTTCATATATCCTTATGTTGTATACCTTCAATATACATAATTTGTGTTTGTCAACCATACCTCAGTAAAACTGGATGACAGTGGGAAAAGTAACATTCTCAAAGAAGTTAAAGATCTAAAGAACATAAACACTCTAGTTTGTCCTCTCTTTATCCCTCTATCTTTCTCTCTCACACCCACCCACGCACATATGCACACCCCTTTTCTCTTTTCTTTCTCATATGTTCTGCCTCTGTTTTCTCTGTCTCTCTCTCTCTCTCATAAGCTGTTATCAGTTCAGGATTCTAATGATAGAGAACAAGGTGAGTGGCTCCTCTTCGAACATTTGTTTTACTGTCTTTCTTTATGAAACTTTGGAGATAAAGTTTTCCCTTTAATACTTGAGAATGCAAATTTTTTTATGCCAAGAAAAGGCACTCTTGTAAGGAATGGCATATATAGCATTCATCTGATGGAATGATAAATGTTCATGTGGGTTCATGTTCCAGTTTTACATTCCTCCTGTTGTATCACATGAGACAAGCCATTTTGAATCTGCTATGGAAATGAACCGGCAGCGATGGCCCCAGTGTATCAGCCCCAAACTGTCCCCATATTGTTCACATTTTCACTGCAAGCTAGGATCATTAGCTAAAGCCTATTGGTGTTAAAACTGAAATTTGTACACACCCAGTTTCTTTAAATGTATTTCAAATTATCATATGTTTAGCCATTTAGAGCCTACCTAGTTTGCATGTTCTGCAAAACTACACTCAACATCTGCTAATTACAGATAAGTAGATGACCTTTGTAGCTAAACCCTCAACTGCTGCCTCTTTTATAGTTCTTTCACGCAGAGATTGCTCAGTAGCTGCTGAGACAAGAATATCACTTAGGTGAGCTCCCTCTGTGATTTTCTCCTTTTCCTAAAGAGATCCTTTTTTCTCTATTTTGCTTCTGGGTGTGGCTTTGTGTCATTGTCTCTGGAAGATCTCTTGTTGGGAGGGACTCTCATGCAACTCTACGCAAGCGCGGTCCATCAAAGCAATGTTAGTGCCTCTCACATCCTTATGTTTTCTTGATCAACACTGGAATCTTTGAATTTAACATAGTCTTATTTGAAAATGATGGTATATTATTTATCCAACAGTGACATTTGGAAAGAGCCTGGCATCACATCTGATATTTAATTGAAGGTCATTAAATGTGATGCTCTCTCCTCTTTGTAATGGGTTCATATGTGGTGTTGTTTGTTCCACAGAAAGAAAAGACGAGTGGCAAATATTCTGTCATTTGAGTAAACATTTGAGAAGGCCTGGTCAAAGGCTGGAGGAACAGAGCTTTAGAGATGGACTGGGAAGTTTGGATCCATTGCTTTTGTTTTGTTTTTTTTAAAGTAATTCATCAGAATCTATCAAATATTCATATTACTTAGAGCTTTAAGGACACAACTCTAAAGAGGCTAGCTTCATTCAGTATTAGTTTCCATAAGATGAAAGTTAGCATCAAATATGAGAGAATGCTTCTTGATGGGACAGAATACAAGAAACATTTTCAAAATACAGATTAAAAAGCAAATTGAGCCGGGTGTGGTGGCTCACACCTACAATCCAGCACTTTGAGAGACCGAGGCAGGTGGATTGCCTGAAGTCAAGAGTTCGAGACCAGCCTGGCTAACCTGGTGAAACCTTGTCTCTACTAAAAATACAAAAATTAGCTGGATATGGTGGCAGGCACCTGTAATCCCAGCTACTCAGGAGGCTGAGGTGGGAGAATCACTTGAACCCAGGAGGTGGAGGTTACAGTGAGCCAAGATTGCGCCATTACACTCCAGCCTGGGTGACAAGAGAGAAGCTCTGTATGTGTGTGTGTATATATATATATATATATATATATATATACACATACACACATATATACATAATATTATATATATATGTATGTATATATTATATATATATAATATAATGTATATATATAAAGCAAGTTCATTTCTCCCATCTAAACAAGCAAAATAAGCAGTTACATTGTTGCTTGCAAGGGTCGTGGCAGTGGAAATGCCGGATGTGACCGAAACACACAGGGTGAGAGCTCATTCAGCTAGGGGTGTGCTCAAAGCACACTTCACCTCAGATGAACGACCAAAAATGTTTCTTGCCAAATTATTGAAGCCAGATATTTGTAGTTGCAAAAAGTAGTAGTTTACTAGAGTCAAAAGCCCACTTCCTCTGGGAAGTACAGCTACTGGCCTGTGTTACTGTGTAAACTCTGTCTCCATGTATATTACAGCACTCAGTTTCATGATGGCTTCTGCACTGTCTGCTCCGACAGAAAGACAACAATTACCACTGAAATGCTTAGAAATGCCACTGCCTCTCTCACAAGCACAGCTTGTTGGCCTGGATGAGGGAAGTATATTCCAGGCTCTCCGTGAGGATCTTCTTGTGAATCTTCTAGATTTATGTGACATCATCAATCCACTATGACTACTTCTTTCAGAATCTTTATCCTTCCTCTACTGTTGGCTACAGCTGATCAAGGAACCTTGCTTTGTTCAGCATGGGGCATCATTTTATTCTGGCTTCAGAGTTCAACTATAGCAGATGGTGATATGGTTTGACTGTGTCCCCACCCAAATCTCATCTTGAATTGTAGCTCCCATAATTCCCACATGCTGTAGGAGAGACCACGTGGGAGAGAATTGAACCATGAAGGCTGATTCCTGCATACTGCTCTCATTTTAGTGAATAACTCTCCTGAGATCTGATGGTTTTATAAGGGAGCCCTTTTCTCTTGGCTCTCACTCTCTCCTTGTCTGTTGCCATGTAAGATGTGCCTTTTGCTTCTGCCATGATTGTGAGTCCTCCCCAGCCATGTGGAAATGTGAGTCCATTAAACCTCTTTTTCTTTATAAATTACCCTGTCTCAGGTATATCTTTATCAGCAGCATGAAAACAAACTAATACAGACGGTTTGCCCCATACACTGGGGTCCTTGCCAAAGAGCTCAATCCTATATTGTGAGAGTGCTCTCAGTCAATGCATTTTTGCTTGACATGGCTTATGTTTCAATCCACCTGGTGAAGCACCCTCAAAATCCAGCTTCAAATTTCCAGAATCTGGGGTCTGGTCCAGCATGCAAGGGACTGAGAAGTTACTACTCCATCTTGATCAAAGTAAAACCTGAACAAACTGAAAAGTAAATAATCGTTAGATCCATCAGAAAAAGTGAAATCACAGGGCAAACTGCTCTTCCCCAAATTGAAGAGAGAGACAGCTGGAAACAGAGAATTACAACTTGCCAGAGCTGAAACCCTTTTTTTTTTTTTTTTGAAGCAGCACCGACAAGGTAGGAAAACCTAAACTTTAATTGACAAATTGTTCCAGTAGACAAGTCTAAGAGTTAAAAATTCCAGGAAGACCCAAACACAGAGATGTCTCCACACTTTTGAGACTTTTATCTTCAGGGGCTCTACCAAATCCTCACAGTGAATACCAGAGAAATATTCCCTCATAATTCCAACAGAGGGAGGGGAAAGGGAACCATTTAGAAAATACAGAAGAGCATTCTATTCTTAAGAAGATCTGTCCTCAGGAGACAATTTCCACCAGAGCCTAACCTGCTGTAGTTTTATCAGAGCCTAACCTATTTAGGAGAAAAGGAATACCCAGTTCCAGCTTCCTCTAGCCATCTTATCATGTGTAAGACAAGGCGGGGCCTCTGAAACACTGGTGAATTTCACAGAGCACAGGCTCACCATAAAACTGAAACCTAATCACAGAGGTGTAGTATGCTGTTGCTCCCCGCCACTTCACCTCTACATCCCTGAAGGCCTATTTACTGCAGTTCCTATTACCCAGTATGTCATATTTATCTTTCAACAAAAAATTATAAGGTATATTCAATGGCAAAAATCACAGCCTGAAGAGACTTACCAAACATTAGAGCCAAAGTCAAATGTGGTGGGAATGTTAAAATTCTCAGACCAGAAATTTACAAAATAAACATGATTAATATGCTAAGGATTTTAAGGGAAGAGGAAGACAACATCTAAGAAAAGATGGATAATGTAAGCATAAAGGAGGAAATTCTAAGAAAGAATAAAAAACAAATGCTAGAGATCAAAAACACTGTAACAGAAATAAAGAATGGCTTTGACGGGCTCATTAGTATAATAAACACAGCTTGTATAATAAACAAGAATCCTTGAGCTTGCAGATATGACAATAGAAACTCCCAAAACTGAAAAGCAAAGGAAAAAAAGACTGGAAATAAAAACAGAAAAGAATGTCCAAGAATTGTGATACAACTACAAAAAGTATATCTTGTGCGTAGTGAAAAAAAAAAAAAAACAGAAGAGGAAGAAAAGAGGAAAAGAAAGGAAGACATATTTGAAGCAATAATATCTCAGAATTTTCCTAAATTTATGTCAGCCAAACTACAGACCCAGGAAGCTAAGAAAAAATCAAGAAGGAGAAATGTGCCCCCCCAAAAAAAAGCTGTACATAAACATATCATATTCAAACTTCAAAAAAAATTAAGGATAAATAAAAATTGTTGGAAAAAATAGAGGGAAGAAAACACCTTACCTGTGTAGGAGCAACGATAAAAATTATATCTAATTCCTTCAGAAACCAATCAAACAAAAACAAAGTGGAGTAAAATCATTAAAGTATCAAAAGAAAACAAAAAAAAAACCAACCTACAATTTTTTTACCCTGCAAAATTATCCATTGAGAGTACTGAAGAAATAAAGACTTTCTCATATAAACAAAAATTGGGAGAATTTATTGCCAGCAACCCTGCCTTGCAAGAAATATTAAAAGAAGATTTTTAGAGAGGGGAAAAATAATATAGGTTGTAGAGTTAGATCTACATAAAGAAAAGAAAAGCATCAGAGAATGAATAAGTGAAGTTAAAATTTTAAAGAAAATTTTTTATTTGTCTTATTTCCACTTGGTCTACAGAAACAATTCATTCAAAATAATAATAGCAACAATACACTTGGTCATGTATGCTTATGTATAGATGTGTATTGTTGTATGCTCATATACAAGAGAAAAAATTACAGCAATGATACAAGAGACAGAGAGGGAATTAGTGTATTATTTTGTTATTAAAAGGTGCTTGTACTACCTGTGAAATTGCCTACCATTATTTGAAAGTAGACTTGGCTTAGTTGTGAAAGTATAATGTAAACTTTAGGGAAACCATTTTTTTAAAGAAGTATAATTTACATGCCAAAGAAAGAGAAAAATAGAATCCTCAAATGCTCTATTAAAATGAAGAAAGACAGAAAAAGAGTGAAAGACAGAGACAGCAACAAAGAACAATGGCAACAAATGCCCCACATAAATAGAGTCAACTAATCCTTGACAAAGGAGCAAAGGCAATGCACTGGAGCAAAGACAGTCTTCTGAACAAATTGTTCTGTAATAACTGAATATACACATGCAAAACATCAAGAGATAGACTTTACACATTCTCAAAAATTATCTCAAAACGGATCACAGACATGAATATAAAATGCAAAACTATAATAACTAGAATATAATATGGGGGAAAAAACCTAGATTATCTTAAATATGACAATGACTCTTAGATAAAACACCAAAGGCACAATCAATGAAAGCATAACTGACAAGCTGAACTTCACGAAAATTTAAAACTCATACTCTATGAAAAACAATTTCAAGAGAATGAGAAAACAAGCCACAAACTGGGAGAAAGTATTTGCAAAAGACACACTTATCTGATTAAAAAAAATACTACAGACATACAAAAAAATAATAATAACAATTTAATTAAAAATGGGCAAAAGACCTGGACACTTCACTGAAGAGGACATCCAGATAGCAAGCAACCATACGAAAGACGTTCAACATCACATGTCATCAGGGAATTGTAAATTAAAACAGCAGAGAAATACCACTGCAGACCTATCAGAAAGGTCAAAATAAAAGTCAATGACAACACCAAATGATGAGAAGGATGTAGAACAATAGGAACTGCCATTCATTGCTAGTGGAAATGAAAAACAATACAGCCACTTTGGAAAACAATCTTGCAGTTTTCTGTGAAGCCAAGCATACTCTTTCTATACACTCCAGCAATCTTATTACCTGGTATTTACCCAAATGAATTGAAAAACATGATCATGAATGTTTATACCAACTTAATTCATAATTGTCAAAACTTGGAAACCACCAAGATGCCCTTCAGTAGATGAGTGGATAAACTGTGGTACATCCAGATAATGAAGGAAAAAAAGAAAGAAAGAAATGAGCTATCAAGCCACAAAAAGAACTGATAAGACTTTGTATGTCACCAAGTGCAAGAATCCAAACTTGTAAAGGCTACTCACTGTAACATTCCAAGTACATGGTATCCTGAAAAAGGCAAATTATGGAGACAGTAAAAAGGCAAGTGTTTGCCAGAGAAAGGGAGTGTACTAGTTGATTCTCATGCTGCTATGAAGAAATACCCAAGACTGGGTAATTAATAAAGAAAAGAGATTTAATTGTTCCACATGGCTGAGGAAGCCTCAGGAGACTAATAATCATGGTGGAAGGGTAAACAAACATGTCCTTCTTCACATGATGACAGCAAGAAAAAGTGCTGAGCAAAACAGTTGAAAAAGCCACTTATAAAACCATCAGATCTTATGAGAACTCACTCACTCACTATCGTGAGAACAGCATGAGGGTAATCGGCCCCATGATTCAATTACCTGACACCTGGTTTCTCCCACAACACAGAGGGATTATGGGAACTACAATTCAAGATGACATTTGGGTGAGACACAGCCAAATCATATTCCATCCTTGTTCTTTCCCAAATCTCATGTCCTCACATTTCAAAACACAATCATACCCTTCCAACAGTCTCCCAAAATCTTATCTTATTCCAGCATTAACTCTAAAGTCCAATGTCTCATCTGAGACAAGGCAAGTCTCTTCCACCTATGAGGTTGTAAAATAAAAAGCAAGTTAGTTACTTCCTAAATACAGTGGCGGTATAGGCATTGGGTAAATACACCTACTCTAAATGAAAGAAATTGGCCAAAATGTAGGGGTTACAGGCCCTATGCAAGTCTAAAAACCAGGAGGGTGGTCAAATTTTAAAGCTCCTAAATGATCTCCTTTGACTCCAGATCTCACATTCAAGTCATGCTGCCCATGGCCTTGGCAGCTCCACCCCTGTGGCTTTGCATGGTACAGCATCCCTCCTTGCTGCCTTCATGGGCTGGCATTTAGTGTCTGTGGCTCTCCCAGGCACACAGTGCAAGCCATCAACAGATCTACCATTCTGAGATTTGGAGGATGTGGCCTTCCTCCCACAGCTCCACTAGGCAGTGTCCCAGTGGGGACCCCATATTTTCCTTCCACGCTACCCTAGTGGAGATTCTCTGTGAGGGCTCCACTCCTGTCACAAACTTCTGCCTGGATATCTAGGTGTTTCTGTACATTCTCTGAAATCTAGGGAGAGGTTCCCAAATTTCAATTCTTGGCTTCTTGTACCTGCAGGCTCAATGTCACATGGAAGCTGCCAAGACTTGGGGCTTTCACCCTCTAAAGCCATGGCCCAATCTGTACCTTGGCTCCTTTTAACCATGGCAGGAATGCAGGACACCAATTCCCAAGACTGCACAAAACAGCAAGGCCCTGGAACTGGCCCAGGAAACCATATTTCCTTCCAGGCCTCCAGGCCTGTGATGGGAACGGTGGCTATGAAGACCTCTTACATGCCCTGGAGACATTTTCCCTATTGTCTTGGTGATTAACATTTGTCCCCTCATTACTTACACAATTCTGCAGCTAGCTTGAATTTATGCTCAGAAAATGGGTTCTACGTTTTTATCACATTGTCAGGCTGCAAATTTTCCAAACTTTTATGTACTTCCTTTTCAAACATAAGTTCCAATTTCAAACCATATCTTTGTGAATACACAAAACTGAATGCTTTTAAGAGCACCCAAGTAATATCTTGCTTTGCTCTTTAGGAATTTCTTCTACCAGATACCCTAAATTATTTCTCTCAAGTTCAAAGTTCCACTGATCTCTAGGGCAGAGGCAAAATGCCACCAGCCTCTTTCTGAAACATAACAAGAGTCACCTTTCGCAGCAAGTTTCTCATCTCCATCTGAGACCACCTCAGCCTGGATTTCATTGTCCATATCACAATCAGCATTTTTGTCAAAGCCATTTCACAAGTCTCTGAGGAAATTCCAAACTTTCCCACATCTTCCTGTCTCCTTCTGAGCCTTCCAAACTGTTCCAACCTCTGCCCATGACCCAGTTCCAAAGTTGCTTTCACATATTCAGGTATGTTTATAGCAGTGCCTCACTCTCTGTGGTACAAATTTACTTATATTACTACATTCTCACACTGCCATGAAGAAATACCTGAGACTGGGTAATTTATAAAGGAAAGAGGTTTAATTGACTCACAGTTCTGCAGGGCTGGGGAAGCCTCAGGAAACTTACAATCATGGCAGAAGAGGAAGCAAACATGTCCTTCTTCACATGGCAGCAGGAAGAAGAAGTGCCAAGCCAAAGGGGGAAAAGCCCTTTATAAAACCATCAGATATTCTGAGAACTCACTGTCACAAGAACAGCATGAAGGTAAATACCCCTGTGATTAAAGACCCCCTGCCAGTTCCCTTCCACAACATATGGGGATTATGGTAACTATAATTTAAGATGGTATTTGGGTGGGGATACAGCCAAACCGTATCAGAGAGGTAGTTGGAAGAATAGGCAGAGCAAAGATAATTTTTAGGGCAGTGACATTATTCTGTATGACAATATAATAGTGAATACATGCCATTATACATTTGTAAAATCCTACAGGACATAGTGAACCCTAATGTAAACTATGGGCTTTGAGTGATATTGTGTCAATGTGTGTTCATCAATGGTAATCAATGCACCACTCTCATAGGGGATATTGATAGTAAGGGTCTGTGCATGAGTAAGGGCAGAAGGTGTATAGGTACTATCTGTATTTTCCATTCCATTTTTCTATAAATTCAAAACTGCTCCAAATCACAATATTTATTAATTTTAAAAAGGCAAAAAAATTCAATTCTAGGGACATTCCTCTGGCATATGTCTGTGCCTGCTAGACAGTTCTTTCAGCTTTTTTAAGGCATGATCTCTTTAATCCTATCAAGCCCAGCCACATTTTGCTTGGGTTGTACTCTAGTTATTGATCAATCATCCAAAAGAAGAGATGGGAAGCTGAAGGCGACCCTTACTTGCTTTGTTGGGAAAAGTTCTCTGCAGTTTCTTTTTCCACAGGGGAAGCGCTAGCTCTTAGGGTTAGGTAGATGCACTAACTAGGCTCTGATGGTCCACTGGAGTCTATAAAGCTGAAATCTTTTGGAGAATCTATGCAGATATTTCCATTCCAAATTACAGATTCCCAGGTTTTCCCGACAAGGTCCTCTATTTTAGCATCACACATCTTTGACTGAGAATTTAAATGTCACTAGTACTCTCCACTCTGACAATTCAATCCTGTGCTTGCACCACAGCTGCATATGCTCTTGCAATGTAGAAGAAGAGAACTTCTTTTTATGCTACAGCAAGGCCCTCTGACTCTCACACTTAGTCTTTAACTGGCTGTTGACAGTTTCTTATCCTTCCATAGGCATCCAGGACTTAGTAACAACCCACAACTCCTTTGTTTTTGCATTTTTTAGCTAAATCCCTTTCCAATATATGCATCATTGCACACACAAGGGTTTGCCCCTTCACATCACCACAAAGGACACATTTAGCAATTGCTAAATCTGTCTGTGCTGGGGACTATCCCTGAGGCACATACCCTTCAGAACAAATATCTCTTTGCCAGCTAAGCAGTGAGTAATGTAGCCCCAAATCTCCATCTCACTGCCTCCCTTCTCAAACCACTTTTAGTACCAACGTTGCAGGTTCTGCAAGAAGAGACACCAAGACGCCAAGTCAGAATTAGATAGATAAGAAATTTTTGCTGGGAAAATGTCTCCTAGGAATAATGGGAAGATGGAGCAGGATTATACAGAGGGAGACTTCAGTCAGGGATGTAAGTATGGCACCTACGTTTGGAGAGAATGAAGGAGGGAGGACTTCAGTCTGTCAATAAAAGCAGCTCATCCAGGCTGATGGAAAGTCTTAGGATGAAGATTGCCTAGAAGGGGTCTCATATTGGGCAGGAATGGCTTGACTCCTGTATTCGTCTGTTGTGTGTTATTATAAGAGAATATCAGAGTAACAGTAGTTTATAATGAACAGATACTTATTTGGCTCATGATTCTGAAGGCTGAGATATCCATGATTGAGAGGCTAGCATCTTATGAGGGCCTTCCTGCACCATGATACCGTGGTGGATGAGTGAAAGAGAGGGAAGGCAGCCATACATGAGTGAGAGAGAGGGAAGGTGGCCAAACTCCTCCTTCTATTAGGAATCCCCTCCTGCTATAACTAACCCACTCCTGCAAAAACAGCATAATCCATTCATGAAAGCAAAGCCCACATGACCTAATAACATCTTAAAGGTCTCATCTCTCAGGACTGTTGAATTAGGGATTAAGTTTCCAACACATTAACTTTGGGTGACACATTCAAACATAGCAACTTTAGCACCTGGCCATGCGTGGTCATCAGCTAGAAGCTGACCAGTGTATACACCACATGACTTGGATGGATTTCTATTGTTTTATATTTTTTTAAGTGATGGTCTCACTCTGTCACAGGGAGAACTGAGCAATATACTCCCCACACTTGCAAGATAGCAACACACTTTCAATTTAATTTGAACTTGTAATCTCCCTTGACACAATTTGTTTCCCCTTTTTCTCTTTAGCCTCTCCCACTTTTTACACACTGTTCCTAGGCTGGTAAATGAAAGTAACATCCTGTTGACCTGCAGACAACAAGCATGTGCCGTATTTTAGCTTTGCAAAAAAATTTTGGGATCGCGTGTGCAGTGGGTATATTTGTCTGTCTGATCATAATCTGTACACAAAGTTTATGCACACAAACAGGCACATATTTAACTCTTGGGAACACTGTGAATACAGAGAAATCTTCTGGTGTGTAGTTGCAGTAAGATCTCATGACCTTCAGATCCAATGACCAGTGGGTGATTATCAGACTCACAGTCATTATAGGTCTTGGGATTTGGAGTTTTCTAAGCACTTTTGAAGAGATATCTAATTATCACACATTTTTGTCCATTAACACTATGTAACCATAAAGGGGACAAGTGGAAAGCAAGACAACTTCTCAAGATGACCTTTTGCACTAGTTAGTAAATCCTCACAGCTCATAAGATCCATTTTTCATCTTGCTTTCCAACCAGTCAGATAGGGTAGCACGGTCTTTCTTACAGATTGAGTAACATTAAGTGGTTCCTGGTAAAACCTGTCTGGGAAACAAAATTCAAACAGGTGTCTCTTCTTCAGGACACACTAAAATATTTTATTTGCTGCTTTAATAAATATTGTGACATTCAGACTAATGCCAAAGGAGTTTTGTATCTGCTACTGATTAGCTGCGTAACAGTCTTTCTCCCTTCCCGCATTCTCATCTGTGTGATAAGAAGACTCTTGCCAATCCACTTGCTGGAGCTCCTACATTGGCAGAGAAGGGTGGCACCTGTGTCCATAGTAAGTGTTAGGAGGGCAGGAAGCCTCAGCAGGTGAGGGTGTGGGAGCAAATGAGAGCAGTTAGAGTCGGCTGGTCTGTATTAGTCCTTTGACATTATATCTGTTCAGCAAGGAAAGAAGTATAGAAATTAAAAGAAGATGCTTAGAAACAGATCATTGAATAATGCTGGGACATTCAAGTATGAGTGAGAGGACATAGGATTATTCTCATTTTTATTGTATTTTGTAAAAACAAACTGGGGGGAAGTGAATCAAAACTAGTTCTTCCCCATGAACAGATTAAGAGGGACTACTCTGTAGGAAAACAAACCTTCTAATCATAATAGAATTTTAAATATCAGATAACTACAAAATGGGTTTTGTTTTCAATATTTACAATCCCTTACTTTGAAAAGCTTCACTGCACTTTGGCTACGTGGATATGGCTGTCGTGCCACAGATACTATGTAACGGCCTTGTATATGGCAGGTGAGCTCACTGCTTATGTAGGTAGAATAAAAGCAGAGCCAGGTGAGGCGGGAAGGTGTTAGCCAACCAGTGACTTGCCTTCCTGCTCCTTCTTTTGTGAGACTCAATTTTACTTAGCTTTCCCCAATTCTGAGTGAAGATCTTCTTCCCATGTTCACAGCTTTCCATACCATTTTTCTTAGAGGACTCCATCCTGGGTGACCCCCACTTAACAAGCCATAGTTTTGTCCCATTATTGTTACTTTTATTTGTTTGATAAGAGAGAATTTGTACTGAATCAACACTTGATGCAAATCTCACCTGCAGTGGTTCCAAGGAAAATAATGAGAGAATTAGTGACTATTACAATTCAGTAAAGAGAAAAGACATGATTTCAGAAGAAGAAGAAGAAACTAGATACTGGTAATAAAAATTAGGTTAGATCCAGAGTGAATATGCAAGAAAGTAGACAAGTTCAGCAGAAAATGGGTAAGAGAAAACTTTCAGGAAAAAAGGCTGGAGGCATTCACAAGAGGAGTTTACCCGGGAAACAGGCAGTATCTGGCCCGGAAGATGGTCTCTGCACTAGTCTGTGTATAAATCCACTTCTTAAGGAAACATTCTTTACAGCTAACATCTGGCAAGAATGTTATAAATCCCTGTTTTTCCATTTTGGTGGAGTTTAGGCAACAGTTCCAGGGTTCTTATCTCCTGATCCTCATTTTATTTGTCTGTATAAGGGCTGTTATTGCCAATCTAATGGAGTTTTGACTATAAAGCAGTCTGAGGAATAATTATCCCTGATATGAGTATAATGTAGGCTGCTTAATGTTTTTAAGATGGAGAGTACCCAGTTTCACATGATAGATTATACAGACACTGCAGATTTTATGTTCTGAAATGGCCTTAGCATCCATTAGCCCACACCAGAGGTACACACAAAGTAAAACAACAAAAAAAGGCAAAATGCCAAGGGAAGAAGATGCAAATCTACACAGAATAAATCTACTGCCGTCAGAAGCTCAGATAGACTCTGCCAAGAAAGATAGCAAGTCTTGACTCTATGCACACAACAGAAAGTTTCAGGCAAGAATTTTCTGTACATATCAGTGGGTCTGTATAAATGCTGAGAAAGAATAGAGGAAAAATAACTCTTTTAAAACCAGTGTAAAGTTTCTGATTCTTCATCACTCATCTACCCATTATCCATCCACCCACTTGTTGTTCATTCACCCATTCATCCATCCATCTGGCTGTCCATCCATTCATCTACTCACCATCCACCATCCACCCTCCCACCCAGCAACCTAGCCGTCCATCCATCCATCCATCCAAACACTGTCTACCATATGTCTTTTTCAAAGTTGTCTTTCTTACCATTCTGATACGTGTTTATCTTATGTTACTCCTAAATAGTAAGAGAGGGTCGGCTTGTGCCTGTTATCCCAGTACTTTTGGAGGCCAAGGCAGGCAGATGGCCTGAGGTCAGGAGTTCACTACCACCCTGACCAACATGGTGAAACCCCATTTCTACTAAAAATACAAAAATTAGCTGGGTGCAGTCGTGGGCACCTGTAATCTCAGCTACTCAGTAGGGTGAGGCAGGAGAATAGCTTGAACCCCGGAGGCAGAGGCTGCAGTGAGTCCAGATTGCATCATTGCACTCCAGCCAGGGCAACAATAGTGAAACTCCTTCTCAAAAAAAATAAAAATAAAAATAAAACTGTAGGACAGGAGACCATGCAAAAGATAGTTAAATTATTTTAATAAACACATCTAACTTCTAATATGAGACCTCTTTCCCTCCTCCCCAGTGAGCAGAACTTAATCTTAATTAATTAAGAATAAAAAAAAAGCATTTTAGAATGTTCTTAGTTAAGTTTGGGATTCCCATCTCTCATTATGTCTCTGTCTCTGGACTGGTTCTCTTAACCTTCAGGTCACTAAGCCATGCCAATCATATGACCATGAGAGCATGTGGTCTTTGCTCATTGTCATCTATCCACTCTGGCATCTGCTGACCTCGTCCACATCTCTCCTGGTCCCCAGTTGTTTGTTCATAGAGGTCTTTCTATATCTACCTTTTTGATCCTTAGGGCACTCAGCCAACTTGCTCTTATCCCTAACTTCTGCTCCTTTCCATGAACACGGGACACTTGAGCATGCTCTCCTCCAGCACTCCAAGTCTGGGGAAATTCAAGAGCCCAGCTCAGTCCCTCTTTTTTTCCACATGCCACTCCACATTACTGATTATGCATACCACTCACTGGCTCTGCAAGAAACTTTTGCCTGGTTTCTGGCCAGCTCTCACCATCTTTTGGTTGCTTGCAATAATGAACCACATGACCTTTGGTCATTAGATCCTCAAATATGTCTCTATATTTTATATTTTTTAGTTCTCTCACTGTGCCCCTCCCATAAGCCAAAAAGTAGGTGAGAAATTGGAGCCTGTGTCTCATTGTGGGACATTGAGAGCCTAGGTCTCTCAACACCCATGTCTAAACTGTTGCTTCGCTATATAGTTTCTATCTCCCCATTCTGTCTATGGGAACTTTATGGACTTTAGGGGGAGAAAAATAACTCTTTTTCATCACTGTTCTTCTTTTTTTTTTTTTTGCGACCTATTGGTTACAGTATCTTTCATGTTCTGATTCTTTAAATATTTATGCTATTATGAAATAAAACCTTGACTTTCAAGACTATTTATGCCATGAGTTTCAAAAGATTATTTGGAAAAGCAAAAATTGAATATTAACTTGTGTGTACAGGTGTGTTTGTTTCCACTAAAACAACCCCTTTACCTGAGACATAGAAGTCCAGGAATGTAATAAATAACCTTTTATAGAGAGTAAAACATTCAATTATTATAGTTGGCCTAAAAGCAGCCATCAATTAAGAAAGCATTTAAGCTCATCACCCAAATACTCTTAATTTCAGCCATTACACTGAACTCCTAAAACACATTGGGGTGGGGTGAGGAACCTTTATTAAGGTGTCAACTTATCATCCTACCACATGTCCCAGGCATGTGACAACCTGGAGTCCTGCTTCACCTCCTGCAGCCACCCTCCACCTGTGCTCTGTGTTCTGCTTTAATAACTCTCAGATTCACTTAAACCTGACATATTGCCCTAAGAGTCTATGGCTTTGAACAAACCCTTGCTTTGTTGTAAACACCTTTCCGGTATGGAAAACAACTATGCCTTCTCCTAAACCCAATTCAAGAGTTTGTTTCTTCCAAATCTTCCATGAAATTCCTAAACTAAATGGGACATTTTCTTACCAGCAAATTGTCTATTTGACACTTACATTTCCAGTATTTAATATAGTACGTGGCACAGAGAAACTCGGAAATTAGCAGAAGGGAGTTTCTAAGTAAGAAAGAAAGAATGACGAGAAGGAAATAGAAAGTTTCATTCCATACCCAAGTGAGCAAAGTGTTACAAATAATAAAAGCTAACATTTGCCTGTTGCCTACTTTGTATTTGTCACTATGCTACATACTTCATTAAGATTATTTCATTGGACATGACAACTTTATGCCCCCATTTTTTGCATATGAAGACTCTAAGCTACAGATAAGTTAAGCAACTTATGTAACATTTTTGATGCTCTACTGAAAGGCTAGGAAAAAATGCCTTAGTACCTGCCTTCAGTGTTATTTTAGTGTCTTTTTCTGCTGTTCTTTGCTTCTTCATGAGCTTTTCTTGGATGTCTACCTGCTACTGACCACATTCTCTTCCCAACACCTAAGGCTCTGCTTATTAGATATTAAAACATAATATCTGGCATCAGAAAACCCTTCTGTAAATACAATCCTATCATATTTTATCTTCATTGAGTTAAGTTCTTGAAGCCTATTTGTCTTTCAAATGTACTTTTTTGTGAAGACCAAAAAAGATAACTTATATGCTCCATAAATGTAGTTTTCAATTCCATCCTCCATCAAGATGATTATGCAGAGCCCGTGTTTATATGTTTTATGCTCTTCTGGTCTTAAAACTCTGGCTGTTGCACCCACAATTAATGGGTTGGTTAGATGATTACAGGCACTGGAGCCTGTGAGCTCATCAACAAATAAGACCTTCAAACTAAATAACTCAAAGGTTTCTACTTCCAGATCTAAAATTCTGGCAGCACAAACAACCCAGTGGTCCCTGCTATTCTTTCCGTCTCTCTTTTTGTACAAATTCAAATAATCTGTTGCAAGGATGTTACATTTTCTATTACTTTATAGAGCCATGTGCCTAAGAAATGGTTTCTGTGAAAAAAAAAAGGGCCAAACCACAATCCCAGGAAGAAAGTACAATTAGTTTAAAAGAGTAGGTTCAATAAGATCATCCTGATGCTAAGTCACAGTAAAAATAAAATAATAATTTTTCATAGTAAAATATAACATCTAAGGCAAAATTATGCTTAAGGCTAACCTACCTTTTCCTAGCAAACAATGAAAAATAGAAAAGTAATAGCACATCCTGAAATAAGTTGCACAATATAGATACTTAAAATGATGAATATTCCCAGCACTTTATTTTGTTTATGTCCTGAGAGTCCATAGTTGATTTTACAGATGATTATACATTACTTTAAATATTTAAGAGGCTTTTGAAACACTCGAAAAAGAAAAAAAAAGAGACATTGTTCTTAAGATATGAGGTAAGGGTGATTACGCTCTGTTCACTACAGTAGATAGGTAAAAAACGATGCTTTCTGTTATACTCTGTTAATAGCAGAAGACGTGTCTTTTTATTTCACAGGGAGCATTCTTTCTTCCACACAATGTGTCCAGTTGGTGTTCACAGAGTTCAGAGTGGCTTTTCTCACTACAAAAGAACATTACTGAAGAGCTGAGGATGCTGGCCAACTTCCTTTTCACTCCTGGGGAAGATGATGCAACAGATGGGTTTCTGGTGTAGAAACTAGTTCCAATGATAACAGTCAGCGAACTTGTAAATGCTGAGGAGGCCATCCCACAGAACGGTCAGGATGGCCTGTGAGTCAACCCTTCAGAATGTTCGTGTGCTGCTGCTTACTCTGAATGAACCCACATTTAACTCGTAGAAACTTACCATGGTGTCTTATGGGTGAGGGAGAGAAGATCATAAGACACCTCCATGATCTTCTTGGAAGATTCTTGAAAGGATTTTGTATTTCTTGAAAAGGAGCAATCCCAGGAGTGATGTTAGAGCCTGTGTAGCTTCACGTGCAACTATGCAGTTCGAAGCCTTTTCACACCAGAACAGTGGTGGGGAGGGGAGGGAGCTCTTAGCTTACTTAGAGTCTTGCAAACCATGAGCTTACTGGATTGGCTTGGGTGAGGCAAGTAATTCTTTGAGTGTGCTATCTATAAAACCAGGACACTATTACTTAGAAGTATAGCTTAGAGTAAAGGGAGCAAAATGAATGGAACAACCTGGAAAAATCCTAAGATAGTACATCTCAAGAATATGTATAGTAAATGCTCATTTAAGGTCATTGATAAGTTCTTGAAAACTGCAACTTTAGGTAAAATGACATATAACAAAACCAATTTTACCATGGGCTAATTGATACAAACAAGAGTTCAGTTCCTGCTGTGTATTTCTGGTCCCCAAACATCATCAAACATCTAAACAAAGACCCAAAACACAATGTTAAACATTAAAATAAGTGTGGGCTATCCATAGATTTCAGAAAACTTAATAAAAACAAATAAATACATTTACCCAGTTTGTGGTGAATCAGTGAATCATGTTAGTCATAGTGGTGCTGGGTTAAATCAAGATATTCCTTGTTGGCAAAGAAAAATTGTAAGATTCACCTCTTACTACCATATACTTCAAAGACAATAACCAACAGGCTGCACTCTCTGAGCGCTTTCAAAGTGCGTTGTTTACCGTCATACATTTCTGCAACTATTGTACATTTCATAGATTTTTATCACACAATATTTTGTGTTCATTCATTTTCCAACCTGCTTATTCCAGCTCAGGGTTGCAGGTAGACAGAGCCTATCACAGCAGCCCTGGGCGCCAGGTGGAAAGCAACCCTGAACAGGACAGCATTCCATCACAGAATGCACTCACACACACACCCACACTCACCAGACTCAGACTGGGACAATTTAGACATGCCAAGTCACCTAAGGTGCACATATTTGGGATGTAGGAGACAACAGAAACACCCAGAGAAAACACACACAGATGTGGGGAGAACATACAAACTCCGCACAGCAGACCTAGAAAGAAATTGATTTTTTTTCATCAATATTGCAACAAAATGATGTTGAGAAAAATGACTGTACTCTAGGAATTACTATATTAAAAGAAATTAGTCATAGGATATATGTCAATACTTTCAAATGGGAGTTCAGGAAAAAAAATGCAAGAAAGAGTGAGAATAAATGGTAGAAGGAAAGGAAGAGTTAGGTGAGTGAAAGCGGAAGAAAATGAAACAGAAGAGAAAGGAAATAAGAAGCCAAAGAAGGGAGGAAGAGAGGGCGGAAGAATCCCAGCCACATTCTCTTGGGAACTGTCACTGATCACACCCCCATAGAGAATCTTCCCTTGAACCTTGGAATCTTGACTCTGAATCAATTGCTAGCACTTTCGCCAATTACAAGAGGTTTACAAGCAGGATGGGCACCTCATTCTTTGACTTCTCTGTGGCAGGCAGTGCAGGGCCTGACACAAAATGATTGCTTAGCATCTGCCTTGGCATGTACTGATGGAGATAAGAGGCATGGTGGAGGAGAGCACTCTCCAGAAGGTAGGGTCAGGACACAAGTGTGCTTTCTTCTGTGCCATTTAGTAGCTTGGATCCTGGGAACTCTCTGTGCTCTTTTCTTATTTGTAAACTGAGAAGACTGCTGAACTCAAAGTCCTTTGGGAGGATCACACAAAATCATTGAGTAAGGCTATGTAACTGAAAAGGTATTATACAAATGAGAGTGTTTGTTACAGTTTGAATTGTGCCTCTCCCCCAAAAATTATGTTAGAGTCCTAACCTTCCCTACCCCAGTCCCTCAGAATGTGACCTTATTTGGAACTAGGGTCATTGCAGAGGTAACTGATTAAGGTGGACTCATACAGAAATAGGATGGTTCCTAAACCCAACATGTCTTCTGTCCCTTTTCAAAGCAATGGACATAGATATGGAAGTACAGACACAGGCGAGAACTCGAGTGAAGCTGGAGGCAGAGACTGCAGGGCTGTAGCTGTAAACCAAAGAACACAAAGGAGTGCCAGTCCCCACCAGAAGCTGAGGAGAGGCAAGGAAGGAAGCTACCCAGTGTCCGAGGGAGCAACTCCCTGCTGACCCCTTGATTTTGGACTTCCATCTCCACAACTGTGAGACAGTTAATTTCTGTTGTTTTAAGTCACCCAGTTTGTGGTGCTTTATGACAGCCCTGGAAAACTAACATGGTGTTTTCTTCCCCCTCCTTCCTCGATGATGTTCAGAAATGCATTGAGTGCTTCTATGCCAGAATTATGCAAGTTCACTACAGTAGATCTTGTTCAATAAATTTCCAACAAAGGAAAAAAATGATGCTTTTTATTATACTTGGTTCCTAGCAGAAGAAATGCAAAGGTACTACTAACTGATACCGACATTAGGAATGCAAAGGTAATATTAACTGATACTAACATGATGCTGCCATGTGCCAGATAGTGTTCCAAGTCACTTATTTAAAATACAGCACTATTAATGTTTTCATCCTCACTTTATAAATGAGGAAATTAAATCACAAAGATACTAAGTATCTTGCGCAAAGTCACCTAGCTAGTAATCGGCAGAGTCAGGATTTGAACCCAGGACTCTGAAAACAATGTGCTTAACCAACCACTCTGCACACAGACTTTTGAACTAAATTATATATAGCCCCCAATAGGCAGGAGCTCATCCAAAAAGACAGGAGACTAACATGCTTATGAATACTTAAAATTCAGATTTTCTGAAGACAACAGTAGCAGTAAATACAGTGTATTCATATAACCCAGGGTGGATATGATGATATAACTTGAATATCCCCTCAAAATTGCATATTGAAATTTAATCCCCAGGGTTGGAGGTCAGGCCTGGTGGGAAGTGTTTGGGTCATGAAGGTGGATCCCTCAGAGCTGGTGCTCTTTTCACCATAGAGAGTGAGTTCTTGAGAGATTTGGTTGTTTAAAAGTATGTAGCACCTCCCCAACTTTCTCTCTTGCTCCCACACTTGCTGTGTGAGGTGACTGCCCCCCTTCACCTTCTGCTATGATTGTAAGCTTCCTGAGGTTTCCCCAGAAACTGAACAAATGCCAGCTCCATGTTTCCTGTAAAGCCTGCAGAACTATGAGCTAATTAAAGGTAAGCGTCAAGACATTGGGAATCTTGTTCCTTGCTCTATGCATTAATTAAACCTCTTTTCTTTATAAATTACCTAGCCTCCAATATTTATTTATAGCAATGCAGGAATGAAATAACACACACAGGATGATGGAATTCCTTGCAGACTTCTTGGAGGGGTGACAAATAACAGAGTTTTGTAAAGAAGAAAAAAAATACTCTAAGCTAGATGCACAGGACATACGCAAAACTTAGCAAGGAGAAGAAGCTGCATGCTTCCATGAACAGTTAGAATTTTATCAAGCTAGACAAGAAATGAGACAGGAATACACTTGGGATTTATCTGGTGCTCTCCCAAATCTATCTACCTGAATAAGCATTCATTTAACTGACCCTGGGAACAGCAGAGTCAATACTAAAGTATGGCAAAAAAGAAGGAGCACAGGTTTTGAATTTAGAGACCTGAGTTTGAACAATGTCAGCACATGTTGCTGCTTTCTGTTTATTATCATCTCCAAGGCCTTGTCTTCCAAGATGTAACTACTGTCATCCAGGTCTGAGTCATTCATGCATTCATAAATTTATTCACTCATTCATCTGTTCAATGCAATTTTATTAGGCATTCATGTTGAGCCAAGCCCTCTCTTCTAAATAATGCAGGCAGAGCAAGGAACAAGATTCCCACTGCCTCAACGCTTACATTTTTGAGTAATAGCAAATTATCAAGTAAGCAGAGGCTGCTATATAATTGTATTGACTGATAGCTGGAATAGAGACAATACAAACAAGGTACTCGGATGAAGCATAGCAATGAATGGGATACAACATCATTGACAGGAGAGTTAGAAAAGGTCTTTCTGGGGAGGTGACATTTGATTTGAGACCGTAAAAGTAGCATGGCTGTTCCCGTTAAAGTTTGATGTAAAATGATCCTAGATAGAGGAAACAGCCAACGAACTAGTCTTAGAGAAAAGCTAGCTTGGTATTTTCAGGAATCCAAAGGAAGGCCAGTGTTGCTAGTGTGTCATGAAAAAAATAGGCCTAATAGGAAACAAGGTCATGGAGAAGGCAATGCCCAAGGGCTACTCTTGCCAGAAATCTGTACTTTTACAGTGATGCTAATGGTGAATCCTGCAAGGATAAAAAGAAAGGGATGATACGGTCAGCTTTGGCATTTTCAAGAGCTCTCTGGATTGATAACCTGTTAGGTCCAGATAGGAGATAATGTTTCTACTCATTTTCACCAATTCTCACAATGCTAGAATGAGGCATGTGTACTTGGGAAGCATGGAGTAAACCTTTGTTGATCTGATTCACTCTCAAAGGAGCAGCACTGTAATGTCTAACTCAGTTTTTGCACATTGAGTTGCAGGTGCAGAGGATGGGGTAGTCATATGCTGGGTGCAGTCATTTATTTGCATTTGTATTCTACACCATCACCAGGGAAGTGTGACTTGCAAAAAAAAAAAAAAGCTGTTAAGTTGTAGGTGCTGTCTACTCTCTTGTTCCTTTCCCTAGAATTGAGATTCAGTTAGCACCCATCAAAGACCTTGTCCTTTTCTGTGTTTTTATTGTCTGGTTGGCCTGCTTCTAGTCCAGCGGATGCCCTGAGCCTTTGGGCAGGACCTGGGTTTCTGTCTTTTTCCTCAAATATGATCTATATTTTAGATCATAATCTCAAGAGACACAATCCCAAATGACGAATTCTCCAAAGAACAAAATCTCCAACTTCTAAACTCCTGAAAATCACAATCACAGGATGAGTTTCTGCATCATGTGAAGCAGAATTATTAGCTTGCTATTATCTTTATGTAGAAGAAAATGGATTTCAAGTGAATCCACAAACCATAATGACAGATCTGAAATTGGGTATCATCATGGTATCTAAGAGTGAATGTCAAAGTGTTACCAAAAAGTTGTTTCTTTTTATTTCCATTAAACCCAACACATTTGGTGGAAAATTCAGATGAGTGGATTTGCCACATGATTCGGTTAAACATGTATTTGTCTGCAACGGCATTGCTTTCAGCTGATGACATTCCAGGAGCTTTTAACGAATTAAAACTGCATTTGTCTGAAAAAGCCAGTGAAGTTACTGACTGGTTTAAAAACAATTTTGTGCCTGGTAGGATAAGACACTTTTGCAATCATATTGCTGCTTGATCATTGGTATTGTTTCTGCCAAATTTGTCTGTATACGAGTACATACAGAATAGATTTCTGCATACTCAAACATGGCACAGAAGATGGGGTAACTTAGAGAAAGCTCACATTGGTGCATATTGAATCAGAAGAATTTCGGAAAGGAGCAGTGCCATGTAGAAAATGAATGTGAACATATTCCCCTAGAAGAATCATATCCTAAAAGAAAAACAAAGAAACAGACAAACAAGCAGCTATTCATGTTGATAAAAAGACTTCAAAATATGGTTAATGATTGTAAAACTTGGCCAGCTTTTAGGTGCTATCTATGCAATTGCATATGATCTGTCCCTGTAAATACACTTTTTTTATTTGTCACAAATTGTTTTAGTAATTTTTTGCTTCTTTTTTTTCTTTTTAAACATTTTTTTCGCTATTTTAAATTCTGAGCATTTTTTTTACAATGTTTTATGCTATAGATTTCATCTTTTCATCATTTCCAATACTGGACATGTAAATCATGTTAGAAAGTGCTGATTCATTTTACACATTTTTCACAAATGTGATTCCATGAAAATGCATTGTCACAACATTGACTTTGCGTGTAAGCATTGTGTGTATATGTAAAAATGTTGAAATTTCCTCGACAAATAAAAGGATGTTGTTTTGTATACCTGCATTTGTGAAATATAAAACTTCTCAAGATCTCGGCTGTTTCTGAGTTACTGGTCAAGGTTTTTGATCAATCTCATCAGAAGACCTGGGTTGTCCGTTGTGGTATTTCAGATGACTGCAATTATAAAGCTGAATGCACACAATTAACCACCATAGGATATGCATTCACACATTTCTCTTTTTGACCTGTTTCCTCATGAATATAGTTTGTCTGCCCAAGTTTATGCTTGCAAGAATATTTATATTATATTGACTATTTTATTGTGTAAAGTGGACCATGAAGTGTTCTGTTATATTTTTATATGTTCTCAACTAAATCACCTTTTAAACACATAAATGAATGTATTTTAAATAATTTTTTTTTGAGGCGGAGTCTCACTCTGTTGCCAGGCTGGAGTGCAGTGGCGCGAGTTTGGGTCACTGCAACCTCCACCTTCTGAGTTCAAGCGATTCCCCTGCCTCAGCCTCCGGAGTAGCTGGAATTACAGGCACACGCCACCATGCCAGGCTAACTTTTGTTTTATTTTGGTAGAGACAGGGTTTCACCACGTTGGCCTGGATGGTCTCTATCTCCCGACCTCGTGATCTGCCCACCTTGGCTTCCCAAAGTGCTGGGATTACAGGTGTGAGCCACCGCGCCAAGGCAAAATCACATTTTTAGCGTTTTAGATTTGGGGAGTTTTGTTCTTTGGATATCTCATCATTTAAGATTATGGTGTTTGGCATTGTATCTTTCCCCTGAGTTTACTCCTGGGATTTCTATCTTATTCACTATTGTCTTGTCCATATTTCTAAATGAGCATTACAAGTGGAGGTTTCTGATATAAAGAATAGATGGCAGCCGGGCATGGTGGCTCATGCCTGTAATCCCAGCACTTTGGGAGGCCAGGAGGCCGAGGCAGGCAGATCATGAGGTCAGGAGTTCGAGACCAGCCTGGCCAACATAGTGAAACCCTGTCTCTAACAAAAATAAAAAAATAGCCAGGCATGGTGGTGCATGCCTGTAGTTCCAGCTACACAAGAGGCTGAGGCAGGAGAATCTCTTGAACTCAGGAGGTGGAGGTTGCAGTGAGCCAAGATCACACCATTGCACTCTAGCCTGGGTGAGAGCGAGACTCTGTCTCAAAAAAAAAAAAAAAAAACAAAGCAGATGTCGCCTTTGCACTAAGTAAAGGGGCAGCAGAGTTGATATATTTTATTCTAGCAAAGATATCAATACTTGTTTAAAGACCCACTCACTCTGCTAGGGATATGACACCAGGTACTGGGAAAAACAAACAGTGAGAAGTACAGAGGTGATCATTGGCTTCATGGAGCTTTGGCTCTACTGGCAAGAGGTGGTAAGAGAAACCAATTACAGTAGAGAAGAATCAAATCAAATAAGTCAGGCAGAAAAATAAGAATGACTCCAAAGTGGAAGATGTAAATCAATGGCATCAACAGGAGTGACCTGAAGTGAAGAACAGACCGAGGGGCAATATAGAAAGACTCCATCACTAAAAATAATAAATTTTTAAAAATTGGAAAGGTGCCTATAATCACAGTGCTGTGGAAGGCCAAGGTGGGGAGGATCACTTGGGGCCAGGAGTTCAAGGCCAGCCTGGGCAACATAGTGAGACCCTGTCTCTGCACAAATAAAATTAGCTGGGTGTGACAGCATACACCTCTAGTACCTGCTATGCAAGAGGCTGAAGTGAGAGGATCCCTTGAGTCCATGAGTTTGAGGTTACAGTGAGCTATGATTTTGCCACTGTACTCCAGTCTGGGTGACAGAGTGAGACCCAGTCTTTAAAAAAAAAAATACAAACAAAAAGCAGACAGAGAGTTTGTCTGCTGAAGTGTCCTGAGGTATCAATGGGAAGAAAGAAAAATGCTTCATTTTATAGCAACTCTGCTGGGGAACCTTTTTGAGAAGGGACTACTGGAAGCTTGGAGTGGGCTCAGACACACATCTTAGAAACTGATCTTGTACTGCCGATTCTCCTAGCACTAGAGTACTTGCTGGGCTAGAAGAATTTACTTTTATTTATATTTATGTATGTATGTATTTATTTATTTATTTATTTTGCTTTTGAGACAGAACCTTACTCTGTTACTTAGGATGGAGTGCAGTGGCACAATCTCGGCTCACTGAAACTTCTGCCTCCTGGGTTCAAGTGATTATCATGCCTCAGCCTCTCAAGTAGCTGAGACTACAGGTATGTGCTACCATGCACAGCTAATTTTTGTATTTTTAGTAGAGACAGGGTTTTGTCATTTTGCCCAGGCTGGTCTCTAACTCTTGACCTCAGGTGATCCGCCAGCCTCAATCTTTCAAAGTGCCAGGTTACAGGTGTAAGCCATCGTGCCTGGCCCCTGCACCTCCATTATCTGGGTTCTTTCCCTCACTACCCTCAATATAATCTTCTGCTGCTTCCTCCTTTTCCTGATGACAGAGTTTCCTGATCCTGGGTCTTTGAAGCACAACTCTTGCCGGTCTCTGGCTGGGCTATCTCTGAGTCTTCCCCATTTCTTCCTCTTAGGCCACACTGGTGGCCTCAGTGTTGGGAGCTACCTGTGGACTGTGCTGCCTTACACAGCTCACAAATTCTGCTTCCAGGTTCAGAAGATGAATTCTGATCTCCTCTTCTCTGCTTGTTCTCTCCCCACCCAGGTGCTCTCCTCCTTCCCTAATGGGTGTGGTCAGTCTCTGTCTAGCCACCCAGATTAGAGTGCAATGGCACTATCTCCATTCACTGCAACCACTGTTTCCCAGGTGTAAGTGATTCTCCTGTCTCAGCCTCCCAAGGAGGCTGCCATCATGCCTGGATAAATTTTGTATTTTAGTAGAGATGGGGTTTCACCATGTTGGCCAAGCTGGTCTTGAACTCCTTACCTCAGGTGATCTGCCTGCCTCAGCCTTCCAAAGTGCTAGGATTACAGGTTTGAGCCACCATGCCCGACTGATTCTGTCTTCTATCTGGACTGCTGGTGCTAGTCCCAAACAAGACCTGGGCTTTACCTTCCCATTGTATTAGTGACCGCAGCTACATAATTGTCCTGCCCCTTCAATTTACACTTTTTTTTTCTTTTACTTCATATAACATGTAATGGATATTCTTGTATCTTTTGTCAGTAACTTCAGGGTAGAAGTCTTCAATACAGTGAGTTCTTAAGTTTCAGCTGCTTGTTCTCCACTCATCAGGAAAAAACAACGACAAACAAATAAAACAAAAATAAACAAAAACAAAACACTTGACATCTGTATCTTACTTCTGAAGGTTATTGACCAGTGTGGAGTGATTCTCAGGTGGATAATTCTCCATTATGACATCACATAAAAGGGGGTCCCACAGTTAACAGTGATAATAACTGTTGAATAAGTATGATTCCCACTTAATCTTACTGAAGGAATAGCAGACAGACAGCTACATTAGAGAGCAAGGAGGTGGAGGGGTTCTGTGAGCAAAAACTAGCCTATTTACTCCAATAAAGCTTCATGGTCCCCATGCAGAGCTCATAAAAGGCAATGATTTAGCAGCAGCAACCTTTCTCTCTGCTGAGTAAAACTGAAATCTGAAAGATGAATATTGGCCCCTGGGTCATTCATCTTTGAAAGATACCTTCTTTAAAGAGTGCAGAAATCATTCAAAAATGTAAACCGAACTCTGGTTTCCCAAGCGTTTACGTAAATCAATATGTATCAAATGGCATGCTATTATATAAAAAAAGGAATGTGTTTTGTTGCTGGAATGTATAGTGCCAGATGATATGTATGAGCATGGCTTTACATATCACTTTTTTGCTTACTCATTCAAGAGATGGAAAATTTATACTCAACAATGAAAAAATTTGATTATTTCAATGCAGGAAATAGCTACATATGAAAACAAAAATGGAGAGCCAAGGGAATTATTTGCATTATTTGGATTAGGAACAAGAACTATAACTGCCCTTGAAGCATCCACATAATTGAATTAGAAGTGACTATGCCTGCTATTGTACCAACCATTACCTATTCATTTTATTTCTTAAATACCTCTTAAAACTTTCATCTCCAATTTGCAATCCCACTGCTACTTCCTGATTTCAGATATTCATCAACTCTTCCCTATACCAAAGAGAATAAACTTAGTAATGTAAAGGTTTTGCAAAATTTCCCCCTAATTGTAGGGATTATTGGGGTCACTATTGGTATAGGAATGACATCATTCTATTTTACCAAAATAACAATATTTTAAAAGCACATTGTCTACCATCACCAGCATTGTGTAAACCAAACGATAGATGAAAAAATGTTTACATTATAATTTCAAAATGTATTCTTTTTTACTGTTTTAATCGATATATAATATTTATACATATTTTGGGGGTGCATGTGATATTTTGATGCTGGTATATAATGTGTAATTATCACATCGGGGTCATAGTGTGTTCTTTTCAGTTTAGTGCTTTGAGTTTCAGTAAATGAAATGAATTCAATATAGGCTTTATTGTTCTCATCTTGCCAGAGATTTGTGAAAATTTCCTCATGGAGCAGCAGAGTCTTGGAAAGCTTTATATTCATACAAATTCTTCCAACTGATTCCCACAGTCATCTAACTAGTCTTCCAAACTCCATTTTTTCCCACCCTGAATTCTTTTTATTATTTCAGGCAATATGATCTTCTTAAATATGCAAAGTATTCACTTGTTTAAAACCCTCTGAATCCCCCTGCCCTCATTGTCTTCAGTATAAAATTGATACTCTTCCCTAAAGCAAACTCTCTACATTCTGGGGTTGTGTTCTCTGGTGGCTTTACTTTATATTTTCAGAGCTTGCACTTTGAGTGGGCCAGCAACATCAGATGGTGTCTAGCCCCCTACACAGGCATGCTTTGTCATCCTCTTTTATTTTTGCAAACACGGTTCCCTCCATCTGTTCTCACATTAAAAATCCCTTGCCCAGGCTTCATGTCTCAAATCTAGTACAAACCTTCTTTGCACTGATTCCCCAGGCTGCATTCTTACTCATTCATTCAACAAATGTTTATTGAGTCTTTATTGTATATCAGGTGATGTTGGTGAGGCAAGATTAAGCAGCGCACAGAGCAGCCAATGGAACAGATAAAATGCCTGCCCCGAAGGAACTTACATCCTTAAATGTTATTCTGATTGATTAGCCACTGCATCTTACATACAGTGCCATCACTGTATGAGACCATTTGATTTCTCTTCCAAACCACAACTATTTTGAAAATAAGAGGCATGTTATTAATAATTAATAGGAGGAGGCCAGGTGGGATGGCTCATGCCTATAATCCAAGCATGTTGCGAGGCTGAGGAGGGTGAATCATCTGAGGTCAGGAGTTTGAGACTAGCCTGGCCAACATGGTAAAACTCTACATCTACTATAAATATAAAAATTAGCTGGGCGTGCTGATGGGTACCTGTAATCCCAGCTACTTGGGAGTCTGAGGCAGAAGGATGACTTGAGGCAGAGGTTTCAGTGAGCCAAGATCATGCTATTGCACTCCAGCCTGGGTGACAGAGCAAGACTCTGCCTCAAAAATAATTAAATAAATATAGAAATATAGAAATAAAGAATTATAGGATGACAGGTAAACCAGCACTATCCACAGCAAACTGGAATGATCAAGTACCAGATTGTGTCACTATTTGTCAGACTCGTCGAAGAAGTTTTTATGCACAGCACCTAACACATGCCAGGGACAGGAATGACAAGCAAAAATACATCGAGTGATTTAATACATAAATGAATGAATGAACAAATGAAGACCATATAGCCAAGATAATCCTAAGCAAAAGAACAAAGATGAAGGCATCACACTACCTGACTTCAAACTACACTATAAGGCTACAGTAACCAAAGCAGCATGGTACTGGTACCAAAACATATAGACCAGTAGAGAAGAACAGAGACCTCAGAAATAACACAACAAATCGACAACCATCTGATCTTCAACAAACCTGACAAAAACAAGCAATGAGAAAAGGATCTCCTATTCAGTAAATGGTACTGGGAAAACTGGCTAGCCATATGCAAGAAACTGAAACTGGATCCCTTCTTCATACTTTATACAAAAATTAATTCAAGATGGATTAAAGACTTAAATGGAAAACCTAAAACCACAAATAGCCTAGAAGAAAACTTAGGGAATACCATTCCGAACACAGACATAGGGGAAGAGTTCATGACAAAACACAAAAAGTAATTGCAACAAAAACTGTACTTGACAAATCGGGCCTAATTAAACTAAAAAGCTTCTGCACAGCTAAAGAAACTATCATCAGAGTGAACAGGCAACCTACAGAAAGGGAGAATATTTTTGCAATTTACCCATCTGACAAAGACCTAATATCTGGAATTTACAAGGCACATACACAAATTTACAAGAATGAAACAAACAAACTCATCAAAAAGTGGGTACAGGATATGAACAGATACTTCTCAAAAGAAGACATTTATGTGGCCAACAAACATTTGAAAAAAAGCTCAACATCACTGATCATCAGAGAAATGCAAATGAAAACCAGATACTATCTCACACCAGTCAGAATGGCGATTAATAAGAAGTCGGAAAAGAATAAATGCTAGTGAGGCTGTGGAGAAATAGGAATGCTTTTACACTATTGGTGGGATTGTAAATTAGTTCAACCATTGTGGAAGACAGTATGGCGATTCCTCACGGATCAAGAACCAGAAATACCATTTGACCCAACAATCCCATTACTGGGTATATACCCAAAGGAATATAAATTATTCAGTTATGAAAACACATGCACACAATTTTGTTTTTGAGACAAAGTTTTGCTCTTTTCACCCAGGCTGGAGTGCAGTGGTGCTATCTCAGCTAACTGCAACCTCTGCCTCTCAGGTTCAAGCGATTCTCCTGCCTCAGCCTCCTGAGTAGCTGGGATTACATGTGCCCACCACCACACCTGGCTAATTTTTTTAATTTTTAGTAGAGATGGGGTTTTGCCATTGTGGGCAGGTTGGTCTTGAACTCCTGATCTCAGGTGATCCATCCACCTTGGCCTCCCAAAGGGCTGGGGTTACAGGCATGAGCCACTGTGCTCAGTCTCACACACATGTTTATTGCAGCACTATTTACAATAGCAAAGATATGAAACCAACCCAAATGCCCATCAATGACAGACTGGATAAAGAAAATATGTCACATATACACCATTAAATACTGTGTAACCATGAAAAGGAATTAGATCATGTCCTTTGCAGAGAGATGAATGAAGTAGGAAGTGTCATTCTCAGCAAAGTAACACAGGAATGGAAAACCAAACACCACATGTTCTAATTCACATGTGAGAGTTGAACACTAAGAGCACATGGATAAAGGGAGGAGAACATCATACACCAGGGCCTGTTCGAGGTGTGGGGTGAGGGACGGGAACTTAGAGGATGGGTCAATAGGTGCAGCAAACCACCATGGCATACATATACCTATATAACAAACCTGCACATTCTGCATGTTATCCCATTTTTTTAATAAGAAATAAAAAAATTGACTGATTTAATACATTAATAAGTGATAAGTGAACAAATTTTCACAACTGTCAATCTAACTTTGCATGTGTGACACTAGTATGTTCCTGCAATAAATCCTTTAGTATTAATCAGAAGTTTTTCATAGGCTACCACTGACAAATGTGTAAACTAAATTGAAAGAGAGAAACGAATCTACATGGAAATCCAGGAGTGGTAGCTTCAGGTATGGCTAGATTTAGGTATAAATTTAGCATAAGGACTCACTCTTAAACAAACTCTCTCCATGAAGAAAGGATATGGTCCCCCAGATGTCCTAGGCTTATTTGATAATCATAGGTTATAATCCCAGAAAAAGAAAGAAAATGTTTATGAAGAGTTTCAGCTAAATTTTCAAAAAGGCCTTATGTTGGTCTGACTTGAGTAAATTGTTCGTTCTGGACACGATAATGATGAAATATCACCTCATATTTATTCAGCACTTTACTTTGTGCTAACAATTGCTGTAAGAACTTTTTGCATGGCTTCTCACCTTTGATTCTCACAGTGACCTTACATACCAAGGATTATTGCTTCTGAACCTCACAAAATTAATGAGATTCTCTCAGAGTGGAAATAGAATAAGTAATGTTTGGTGAAAAGAAGAAAAAAGGAAGAGTTCCACTCTACCCTAAGGAATAACTCAAATGCCAGTTTAACACAAATATTCTATAAGACGGTGAGTAAATGATGAGTGTGTAAACCCCCCTGCAGTGGCCAATGCAGAAACACATAGGATCAGGCTTGCATTCTCCCTACTCTGCTTAAAACAGCCGTCTTCTGTGGATTCTATCCCCATGAGGAGAGAATGGGAACCAGGGCTCAGATTCCAGAGTCAGACATCAGATGTCTGAATCCAATTCTGCCATTTTCCAGCTAGGGAATATTAGTCAAGGTAGTTATCCTCCTAACCCTTGGTTCTCTTATTCATATAATGACGATAATTATAAGGCTACTGTGAGAATGACATAAGATAATTTGTATAAGAGTACTCAGCTTGGTGCCAAGTCTACATGCTTAGTCCAAAAATGAAGCTGTTGTTAGGGCCAACTTCATGAATGAGTGATTTGCGGGGTCATGGAGAACTGGTTCTCAGCAGAGTTCCTTGCTGGGTTGAATTCTCTGCTTTTACTGTCTTGAAATTCTTAATAATTTCAAATTTCAACTTGCGCTTTGTAGGTGGCATTTAATGAGAAAACAGAGCATGCTTTGAGTAGTGAAGATAAGAGCAAGAGCTGTGCCCATCATACCTCTTGATTGAGATATGCTTATTCCCCAAGAGCACAGAATTCTAGTAGATTTGCATTGCATGGTAGTTCAGTGAGACTCAAAGTCAGGACCCGGTAAGTGTGTACATCTTTGAGTAAGTAGAGATGCTGACAAATCAGAGAGACCGTGCTTTGGTTTTGACCAGAACTTGCTTCAAGCACATAAATGTGTCATTTAAAGAAACACAGACAACAAAGTGACCCTATCACATCTTTTCCTACTCCTGCATTTTCCCTGTATTAGAAAAGAATTTATGCTAAAATTATGACATAGAAAGAAAGGAAAAGAGAGGGCAAACATAGTTCCTTTACCTTTCAGTCTTTCCTTACTCATCAAGCTGAAGGCAGAGGGTGTTGGTTGAATATTCCCAAACAAAAAACTAGGAGAAAAATGGTTGAGTTAGTTTTCTTTATCAGTTCCACTATGTGGTCAGAATGAAATACATACATACATAGGAGTTATAAAATATGAATTGCAGGATTTTAGCAATTCTGAAAACAAGTATTCTTATACCAACATTTAAAACTGGTATTGCACAATATGAAGACATATGGGAAAACTCACGCTAATAATTTAAAATATTAATTTTCTTTTACTGAGAACATTAAATAGCAAATGAAAAATATGACAAGTTGAAAGAGACCACAGAAGAAAGGAAAAATATTTAATTTTAGTACCTTTAATGGCACTTTTTTTTTTGCTGTATTTTGATGAAGGGATCCTGCATTTTCAGTTTTTACTGAGCCAAACAAGTAATGTACCTGACCCTGCTCTGGCTGCTGTTATTATTATTGCTTTATTCTGAGAACGAATCTAAATGCCACTGCCTCCAGGAGGCAGCCCTGATTGCCTAGTCACAATCAATCTCTCTTTCTCTCACACTCTCTTGTTTAAACCTGTATAACTTTTATTAGAGTTACGTTTTAGCACAAGCCCTCAGCATGATTTGTGGATACATCTGTCTCACCAACTAGACTGTGACCACCTTAGGGTTGGCAATGTGAGTCCCAGAATTCTCAGCCTCACCATCAGCACAAGTTAATGCTTTCTGAATTGAATCGTTGGCAACTCTGAGAACTGCTCATCCAGATGTGAGTTTTTCTTCAGGGATTCACCAGGATGCCACATTTTGATTGACTTCAACCTAATACCCTAGAAGCATCATGACATCATTTTTCTTACAGTTTTCATCCACATTTTGGTGTCAGTCTTTTGATCTTAAGCAGTCAGGACAAGATACAGGTTTGTTTGCTGTTTTAAGGGTGGAACTCTTTTACTAGAGGTGGACTTCTTTTCCTGGGGGCAGCAAATAGATTGGCTTCCCCTCCTGATTACATCTCTGAGCTCCTCTCTTCCTCAGAGCTGAGGCTTCAGTTCGGTGAGTGACCTATGGGCAACAGAGTGCTCTTTCTCTGTTGGCAGAAAAAGAGAAGCTCGTTGCTAAGAATAGACTGTCTGGTCTTGGGGCTAGAGCTCTAAATTGCTTCCTGCTGGAGGGGTCCTTGGAGTCATGAGTGACTGGCAGGTGCCCAGAGCAGATGATACTGCCAGATGAGACTGTCTGTTGCTCTTGAAGTAAACCCTGGGCTCCCCAAGACCTTGACCCCACCTTGATTTAGCCCTTGGTCTCTTGTGCCACTGCCCCATACCAAGCCAATGCCCTAGTGGTGAACATTTAAGCTCTCTTGGCACACCTTGTTGGTAGGCACCTGCCTTGCTCATGTAGATGCTTGTGCTCTGGGTGATCTTAATTTCCTTAATCATCTCCCCCATAACACAGCCTGTTCACCCCTTTGGTGAATTCCTTCTTTAAGGCTCATCTTAAACATAAAATATGGTTATCTGCTTGGGAATACAGATGAATCTCTTTCTCAAACCTGTACTAGAGAAAAAATCCCGTTGAGGTCAATATAAACAAGAAAAGCATAAAAACCAAATAGAACTAGAAAAAATATAGGTGTGTGATCTTGCGATAGGCAAGGTCTTTCTAAAGATTGTATCTGAGGCAGAAATCATAAATAAAAATGTCATAGACTTGAACATAGAAAAAAATTAAATTTGCATATTAAAGCATTACATGCAAAATTAAAAAGCAGATGATAACCCATAATTTGCCTAGATCCGTGAAGTGATGAATAGCCTCAGTTTTTAAACTTCTCTAACAACTCATTAAGAAAGACACCTCCCACAGAAACAACAGGAAAGACTAATTTGTGGAAGAAGATATGCAAGAAATGTTTTTAAAGATCATAATATAAAAAGTCTTTCTCAGAAGCTATTAAAGAAATGCAATTAAACTCTGCTCTTTTTCTAGTATAAATCTGGCAAAAAATTTTAAGTACTATTATCTGTGGTGGATTAGACTATTGCTTAGCAAATATTTATTCCTGTCCAACCCATTGATTTGTGTTTGTCATGTAATTTGCTTTGGTATCACCGTGAAAGAATTATATTCCCTCAGCCCTTGACTTAAGACTTAGCCACATTTCTTGTTTTAATCAATGGTACATTTACAAATATTTTTTCTACCAATAGCATAAAATGTGTTCACATGGTAAGAGTTTCTCTTTGCATACCTGTCTTTCACCGTGAAAAGAACACACTTTATGTACCTGCTTGTTGAGAGGATGAGAGACTAGTGAAGCAGGCCTCCATTTTGGAGCTAAGCCCAGCCTAGATTAGCCAAACTCCAGCTGACACATAGACAAGTGAATAAGAAGTTATTTTTATTACTGCAAAGTTCGCCACTGAGTTTAAGAAGGTTTGCTACACAGGATGATTGATACTTAACTGAAACTATGTTTGCTATTGGTTAAAATGTCAAGAAATCGCTTTGGTCATTCCAGTAGAGAGATTGAGAAATGTACAAAGAAGGAAGGAAAGAAGGAAAAAGGGATGACAGAAAGAGGAGGACAGAAAGAGAGAAGATTATGGCACACTGCTTTTGTATTGAATTGGTATGCCTAAGGTAACTAGAATTAGGCTATGTAAGAGAAGCAAATAACAAAATCCAATAATCAAGCAAAAAAATAAAGCAGATTCTAAATTCATGTTGTTACATAGGATCCTCATGTTGCAATGATGATGGCAATGAGGAAAACTTGCACCCAAACAGTATTTTAAAAAATACAGGCTGGGCATGGTGGCTTACGCCTGTAATCCCAGTACTTTGGGAGGCTGAGGTGGGCAGATCACAAGGTCAGGATGTCCAATATGGTGAAATCTCATCTTTATGAAATAAAAATACAAAAAATTAGCAGGGTGTGGTGGCGGGCTTCTGTAGTCCCAGCTACTCAGGAGGCTGAGGCAGAAGAATTGCTTGAACCTGGAAGGCGGAGGTTGTAGTGAGCCAAGATCACACCACTGTATTTCAGCCTGGGTGACAGAGTGAGACTCCATCTCAAAAAAGATGAAAAAATACAAAAGTTCCTCATGTAGTTTTCAAGTTTTAACTCTTTCCCATTTTACAGATGAGGAAACTGAGGCTCAGAAGTTTTACCATTTGCCCAAGTTCACAGGCAGTCCTGAGGTTTGTATGAGGGTCTTCTGACCCCAGAAGGAGTCCTTCTGTGTGACATCTGCATCCAGTTATCTGTGGCTGGCTTGGAGTTTCTCTGCAGATCTCATCCACACCATTTTCTGAGAGAATCTAACATTTGCTCCTCTTGTAAGTGGGGGACACGGAGCTTGCTAATGATCCTATCTATACTAATTACGAGCAACCTTGGCTTGGAAAATGTAACTTTACCCTCTTCTCAGATCTTGTCAATTCCCATTACAGGGCACTGCCCAGAATATTTCTCATGAAAGGATAATAATTACTCATTATTCAAAGGATTCAATTAGGGGCCTTTCATCAAAGGGTCTTAAGTGCGTGCTGTGCTCCTTCAAACGTAGTGATGATGTTTACAGAGAGAGTCGGAGATAAAGGGCAGCATTTGAAGACAAAATGTTTGATATGCTCTGTCAGGGACGATGTGGCCCATGTGGAGACATCCGGTGAAACGAGCCTTGAAAGTCGCAAATGGAAAAGGCCAATTTGGATTCTGATCTTTCCACTACAACAATTTGTTTAGGGATATAAGAACACGGAGAACAATTTCAGCTAAGACTGATTTGATAGCATCTACAGAGACAAAGTGTATTCACTGAGAGGGTCACGTGTGGAGAGCGGAGAGAATGGCAGATGCAAGGCGAGGGGACTGGGTTTGTGTGTGGCTGCTTATGAGCTTTGGGAGTTTCAACAAACCTCCCATCTTTTTGGTTTGTTTGGTTTTTCTCCTTTCCTCCTTCTACTGCTCTGATCCTTTGCTAACATGTGTAGGTCTACTGTATATGTGTGTACACGTGTGTGCACGCACGTGCAATAAAACAGTAGAAATCTCAGTTTATGACAGCTGGAGCAGCCAAGCACCTGATTAAAAAGTCCAGAAGAGCCAGCTTCCGTGGGAAGCTTTCAGTTTCCCTGTCTCTGCCAATATTTTGCTCTGCACTTGTATTTCCCACCATGCCTTTACTGATGATAATTTCATTGTCATGATGATGCCACAGGTCACAGATACCCCCTTCCCATTCTCACACCAGCAAGAGGCCCTTTGTGTGTTTCTAAATATACTGGCATCCTAACCCCAGAATCCCACTTTGATTAAGATGCCAGCATATTTAGAAACACACAAATAGCCTCTTATTGGTGGAAGAATGGAAGGTGGGTATCTGTGATCTACAGTATCATCATGATTTTGAGGATCTCTTTACTGGTGCCACTTGTGGCACTAATCGCTGTGTCTTCCAGAGTGCAAGCAGCAGAAAGATGACATACTCAAGTTGAGGAATTTGTGGAGCTATTTGGAAAGAAACTCGTTACAACGATGTGGTCGGGGTTTAAGGAAGGCAAGGAGGGAAGGCTCGACTCTGGGTGCTGGCAATAGCAGGGAGCCATTATCATTTTTTCACTATTTTAAATGGAGGCTGACAGTGAACACATCCTGAGACCCACCACATTGCAGGTGCAGTGCTGTGTTTGAGACTCAAGAATCAGTGGCTATTCTGGCCTTTTGAAACCCTTAATTCAAAAAAAATAATTAAACAGATTCCAAACAGCCTAAGAGAATGGCCTCAGAGAAATGTATGGAAACTCTAAGAATGCCAGATTTAGCCTCACATTTTTTGACAAGACACGGGGCCAAGAGTTAGCCACTGCACATCAACTTTGAAATAGATGAAATTGCTTTCAGAGAGTTAAAGCTAAATATATTCTCAGCCATGTGATTTTCAGGCTATGGCCAGTCACAGAAACCCAGACTGAGAATACAAGTCAGTAAAAGCAAGAGATGAAAAGACTGTCCATAAACCAAAATTTGTGATGTGTCTTTTAGGAAACTCAATATTTTACACATGCAGTGTCATTTTAATCTTCACAACAACCCTGTACATCTAGCTTCATTATTTCTATTTTACATGTGCAGGACCTGCATCTCATAGAGGTTAAATCACTTGCCCAAACTCTCACAGCAGGTGAAGGGGCAGAGAAGTAAGTTAAATGCAGGTTTCTAGCTTCAAAGCACGGCTCAGGGAGATGGAGCTAGAGGACAGCTGAAATTTTATGAAAAACAACCTAGTGAGAATAATTTTATTATAAAGATGATAGTCCATCCTCTTTCTTTGCTTCATCATATATACAGAAAAGCCTGAAATTGGCAGAGTTTTATAGCATGTTCCAAAAGACAAAGAATGCAGATCTATAGTGTAATGCATTGATAATGCCTACCAAAAGATATTTCCACTTGGAACCATGGAGCATGACTACATTTGGAATAAGAGTCTTAAGGATATTGAGAGGAAATCATTCTGAATTAGGGTAGGTCCTACATCCAATAACAAACATTTTTATTAAAGGCAGAAAAGGAGTTGACAGACAGCAAGACACAGAGGTGGCAATGTGAAGGTGAAAGCTGGGAATACAGTGATGCCATCACCAGAAGCCACCAGAAACCGGAAGAGGCAAGGAGAGAGTACCTCTGGGGCCGTCACAGGGAAGACGGCCCTGCTGGCCTCATGATTTCAGACTTCTAGAGGCCAGAACTGCGAGAGGAGAGAGTTTCTGCTGCTATAAGCCCCCGGGTTTGTAGTAATTTATTATGGCAGCTCAGGGAATCTAAAACAAGAACTTTTGGGCACTAAATAAATGTGCTTCCCTATGGGACATGAAGGAAGGAAGAATTCACCATCACATTCTTCAAGTTTATTTCTTTGCTTAACTCAGGTTCCGTGCCTTCCACATGAGCCTTGGACTACTGTGACAGAACCTGGTGCCAGCAGGTGTTCCACCAATACATATGGAATGAATATATGGCAGCCATTTTGTCATGCGTAACTCTAAGTATTTGCTCCTGGGTATTTAGTATCCAATGCTTCCTAAGCCCAGTTTGAAGAGTATTACATATATTTCTCTCCACACTTGACAAGAGCATTGCAAGGAAAGCATTGGTGTTTCTATCCTGCTTCTGAGAAGACCAAAACTTGAAGAGGAAAAATGAGCTGCCGACTTCTAGTTAAAAGCAGAGGGGACACAAATCAAGTTTTGTCTTATTCCAAAGCTGACATTCTAACCTCCACGTGGCAGCAGGTTCCATCTAAGCTCGAAAAGAAGTTGCCCTAAACAGAGAGGCTATTTTGGTCTTCTTGGGGTATGATGAAGTTGAAAGGTAAATCCTGGAAAGCTTGGATTTCAGCAAGGAAATGCTTTGGTAAAAGCCACCTGGATTGCCAGGCCATCTTCTGACATTACTCGACCCCTCCTTTTCTATCTATATCCAAAGGACTTCCGCAGTTAGAGCCAAGCTAGCCGGAGCGTGGGCTGTCTCAGCGAGCAGTGGGGCCGGGCTCCTGGAGATGGGTGAATACTAGGTAACACTTGGGCAGTCGATCCTCTGAGCTTTGAGATTCTTTGATTCCATGAGACCACCTCAGGTGGCTGATTAAAGGATCAAAGGATACAATGGATGTAAAAAGGCTTTGACAAGCTCTCAACTATAGGAGAGAATAAATACTAAATAAGTTAGCTTTTAAAAACGGCCCCACAAACTGCCTAGAAGAGAGTAAACATTCAATATTTACTGCTTAATTATCAATTTCTCAAAAGCTCTTTAAGGCAATTTAGTAACATAAGAATCTATCTTATATTTGAAAACATTTGAACAACATTATAATATTAACTTAGGAAAGTTACATAAATCCTCCAAGCTACATTTGTGAGAATGAAGTGAGATGTTTGAAAATTCCTAACACTGCTTCTGACACATAGCAAACTTGCAGTCCATGAGACCATTTTCTTATTTTAAGACATGGCCTGTATAATATTTAAGAAAGAAAAACTCTAAAAGGCAGATTTTTAAAAATGTGTGCTTTAAGCATGTTCATGGCATAGAAACAATGTCCAAGGTACAATGATTATTGGAAAAGGTAGAAGGCAGACATGTAGATACTTGTGTAAATTGTGCAATGCCATTTTGAAAAAAAAATTTGAAGCTGACATTTAATAATGTAAATTTGTGATGTTCAGGAATGCCTGTGTTTATAGCTGCATGGTCACATGTATAATTTACAGATGGATTCTTGTATAACAAATATATGTATTTACTACAGATGATCATTAAATTCAAGAATGTTTGCTAATTCCTTTTATTATCTGCATCATAATTCACTTTAAAATTACTTCTTTATGAATAATGTGATGTTTGTAGATAAAATTTCATATTTGTAGGGAAAGTTTAATTTAATTCTAGGCTATTATTTAGCATTTAAATTATCATTAGCAAGAATCATCCCTTCTGGTTACATGACACTTATAATATTTTTGCTAAAATCTACACTGGAGAATGTGCTAATTAGCATAAAGTTTGGTAGAAACTAATGTATTGGCAAGGGGAGTAATGTTCAAAGTGATTAGATCAGGAGATCTACCAAGGTCACATCAAAATTGTAAATCTAGCTGCCTAATGTCATCTATGCAGCATTTAATGTCTAGGGTTGCACTGGTTCTAAATCCGCAGATCCTGTAGGGCTATCATCAAACCCAACCATAAGACTGGTAGACCCTGCATCCAGAAATCTCTGAGCTCAGCTTTCATGACAAGTATTAGCCTGAGTACTTTGGGGAGGACAGTTGGGAAGGGGAGATGCCTGAGCTACAGACAAGGTAGTGAGATTGTATTTTTGTTGCTTTGTACAATTACTTGCTGTACTTTTGCAGAATTTTCTGAAACTCTTGATTTATTGTAACAAAACATTTGATAGTGAGTTGAAGGGTATGTAACTTATTGACTTCTCTAAGCTCTCAGGTAAGAGCTCTCCCAGCATATACCCACCAAACATATGCCAATTAGCATATATACCATAAATTCTAGAAGCATAGATGATAGTATTTTATTAAGTATTAATGTACTATAAATGAACCATTTACTATGTAGTCATATATATTTTCAGGCTTCTTGGTGACCCCACGTGTGTATGTGTGCATGCACACACACACACACACACACACACACAATTTTTATATACATAGGAGTTAAAAAGAAAAAATATATAGACATGTTCACAGTACACAGAGATTACCTCTAGATATTTTTATTTTCTTCTTTATCCTTTTAAAAAATATTCTAAATTTCTTTCAGTAAATAAAGCAAACATTTTATAATAAAAATGCAACAAATGCTATAAAAATCTGCAGTCACACTTCACAGTTGCAGATTTGCTCAAAGGAAACAGATGGCAGTTAGCCCTGCAACATTCTGTCTCCTAAAATTAGAGCCAGAGACTCCTGTGTGATCCATTGCACAAAATGGATTCCAGATTTAAAAATGCAAATAGACATAATTGCAAATCATTAACCTAATCTGTGACGGTGGGGGTGGATCTAGTCAACCCAATCATTTATTCGATATATATTAAATGCAGACACGGTGCTCAAGCTGTGTGCAGGGCAGTTTAGAAAAGAAAAACGTTCCTGCTCTCATGGAACTTTCTGTTGATTTGACAACCTCAACTGCAATTATGAGTATGTTGCTGGTCTCTCCTTCTAGATAAAAGTTCCACAAAGGCAGAGATCCATCTGCCTTGATCACAATTAATCTTCTAGGTCTTTCCCCATGTGTGTCATATAACAGGTGCTAAATAAATATTAGTCAAACTGAAAATAAAAGAATTTGCTAAAGAAGTTCAAACCAATGGAAATCAGTTCACCAGAATTTTTGAGTGGCAGATGCCAGACATCTAAGTTCCACAATAAGAGCAGCATGTGAACTCTGAGCCCCTAAGGCTCATGTTATCTCTGAAAAGTCAAGTCAGAGTGTGATACATGCCATGAAAGAGATATATACAAAGTACACAGTTAGTCAAATGGAGAGAAAGGTTACTTTTCTCAAAAATAAGGGGACACAAAAGATATCTTTCATGTTACTCGAGGCTGGGTTATTAAAGAATAAGAGTTAGTTGTATAAAAAGAGAACAACATTCTAAGCAAGGAAAAGGAGCGTGTGCAATCGTATTGATAATTGGTGTATTAGTCTGTTCTCACAGTGCTAATAAAGAGATATCTGAGACTGAGTAATCATGAAGAAAAAGAGGTTTATGGACTCACAGTTCCACATGGCTGGGGAGGCCTCACAATCATGTCAGAAGGCAAAGTTATAGCAAAGGCATGTCTTACATGGCGGCAGGCAAGAGAGCATGTGCAGGGGAACTGCCCTTTATATAACCATCAGATCTCATGAGACTTATTTGCTACCATGAGAACAGTATGGGGGAAACCACCCCCGTGATTCAATTGTCTCCATCCAGCCCAACCCTTGACATGTGGGGATTATTACAATTCAAGGTGAGAGTCCGGTGGAAACACAGCTAAACCATATCAATCAGAACAGTATGGTGTATTTCAGTAATTGACCATTTATCCTGGTTAAATAAGTACAGGATTTGCAACCCATATTATGGCTGTTAGCCCTGTAACATTCTGTCTCCTAAAATTAGAGTGAGAGACTGCTGTGTGATCCGTTGCACAAAATGGATTCCAGATTTAAAAATGCAAATAGACATAACTGCAAATCATGAACATAATCTGTGATGGTGGGAGTGAATCTAGTCAACCCAATCATTTATTCAATGATATATATTAAAGGCAGACGTTGTGCTCAAACTCCATAGTATGCAGGTAGGCTTTTGTTGTAATGGAGGACATGAGAAACCATGGAAGATTTGTAAGTGAGAACTGACTTAAGATGTATTTTCACTAATGCTTTTGAGAAGTTGTGTGTAGGATGTCCTCTGGGGAGAGCGGGGAACAAGAATGGGTGGAAAGGATGCTAGCAGGGATACTGTTGTGATAGTCATAGCAGGAGATGGTGAGCCAAGGTCTTGAGAATAAATGGAGTAGATGGAATTAAGGGCTATTTCTAAAGTCACACTGGGATTAGTAGGTAAAATCACTCATTAAGTCAGCAAATGTGTTGAGTAAAGGAATAACTTGAAATATATTAAGTTCAACAGTCATTTCAGGTTACTAAAGAAATACTTTGGAAAATGTTCAATGTAGCATTTTTAGAACACTTGTAAGTGCATTTTTATCTCTGCATGCTGAATTGTATCTAGTTTAGTTGAATAACAATAATAACATCAACAATAATTATTTCTTGTAATCTTTATAACCATAAAACTCACTTTATTATCTCAAAACCGTATAACCAAAAAAGGTGTTATAACTATCCCCATTTTTAGAATAAAAAGAGGAAAATAATGCTTGTACAAAGTAAGAAACTTGAATGATGTCAAATTTTAAGTAAATGACACAGTGTGTGGGTAAGTGTGTGTGTGTTTGTGTGTGTGTGCATTTGCAGGTTTTTTTAACCCTAAATCTTAAGTTATTCCACCATATTAAAATGTCTTAAATAAAGTTTAAGCTTGTGACTATGACATAATTATAGCTTAATTTGATCATAATTAGACCTCTAATAGCAACCTTAAGAATTCAAAGAATACTATGGAAAATCCACATAAATTATAATTTTTGTGTCAATCAATTTTATTTGAAAGAAATTTATTTTTTTAATTGCAAAGCATGAGGTAAGGCAAAGAGGAAGCTAACATTTTTTATCTAGATTGAATTAGCCAGAATTCCCTCTGCTCATGAGTTCACTTTTATTAAGTTTACATAATCAGTTATGATTTTAGAATAATAGTAGTCTAAATAATGCAGCTTTAAATAACACAAATAATTAAAATAAAACAATGATTATCATTTCTTGTTCTTGAAAATACCATTCCTGTTGGCCACACCTTCAAAAGCAAAATTTTAGGTTCTAGCAGATGGCTAAAAGACAAAGCACAAGAAAGGAATACTAAGGATAAAATGGCTCAAAGACTTATTGATTTTTCTCTGATGTATACACCTGTGGAAAATTTGAAAATGAAAACATATCCCTTCCATCCTATATCTGTCCACTGAACACACCTTCAAACTTCACCCATGTATGTCTTCCAAAACTCTTGCCCTACTATTATCTCTCTCATTCAGCAGCCACAATGATATTTTGAAAAGAATATTAGAGTGTATTTCTCTCATGATTAAAGCTCTCCAATGGCCCCCATTTTATTTGGAATCGAATTCAAAATTTTTGTTCTGTCCAACAAAGCTCACATTATGTTCTCTGCCTACTTCTGAAATTTCTCCAGTCTCTAGACTTTTATCTTCTTCTGTGCCTCATCTCTGCCATTTTATTCCAGATTCATTCCTAAACACTCAACATTCTCTCTATGCTTTGTGCTTTGTACACCCAAAGTTCCACACTTTCAGTAGCTGGAATTAATAGAACTTTCTACAAACGTAGATGTGAGAGGGAAAAGGAGTGACATTGACTGTAACACTATGTTTTTACTTTGTCATTCTTTTCTTGAACATGTTAATAAACTAACATTATTCTTGCAAACTGGAAGCAATGGTGAAAAAATATGATTGTTTAGGGAGCAATAGTAGTTATGCCTTAATAATGACTGAGCATATTTAAATTGTGATATCAGCCTCTTCTCTCACAGACTGAAGTTGAAAGCTGAGAAGCTGGCTAAGGAAATAGTGGGGCACAGGCCATGTGATCCACCCTATCATTTTTCAGAATGGACAGCACAGCCCTGGGAGAAATGGAGTCTTAAATTTAGGATGTTGTTCAGTCAACCAAAAATACTCAACTGGGTATAAGGCCAGTGGCAAACATATAACCTATTGGTTGGAGAAAACAAAAGGGCACTTTAACCCAAAGTTAGGCATTTGTAAGTGTTTATAGTTATGGAAGGTAGATAGAGCCGAGCATGGATTTTCACAGAAGGAATGCATAGCCAAATAATATGGATAAAAGACAGGGAAATACTGGGTAGAAGAGGGCAGTTCCCCAGCAAAGAAGGCCCCACCTCCAAGCCTGGAAACTCAGGGCCCTAAATGAGAACAGGAATTTCTGTTTTCAAACACAAATGTTACCTTTTGGATCTCCCTGCCCCATTATCTGGTACCCATATAAAACTCAAACTTCAGGATGTATGGGCAGATGAGCAGAAGGGTGGTGCCAGAGAGAAAAAGAGAAGAGAAGGATTGTCTGAACATGGAGAGGAGTTTGGCTGGGGTTGGTTAGAGAGGAGACAGGCTGCAGGACAGAACTCCAGGGAAGATCATTGTCCCACTCCATCCCCTTTCAAGCTCCCCATCCATCCCACTGAGAGCCACCTCCATCACCTAATCAAACCCTATATTCATCATCCTTCAAGTCTGTGTGTGACCTGATTCTTCCTGGATGCCAGACAGGAACCCGGGTACCAAGAGGGCACTGAGATGGTTAACACTTAAGCCATCTGTGGGCAGCAGAGCTGAAAGAGCTCTGTAGAACACCCACTGGAACTTCAGGAATGGCAGGCACCCACCCCTAGATGCTGCCATGGGGCCAGAGCCCAAAGACAGTCACCCTGGCTCCTGTACATCTTTGTGCTCCACCTCCCAAAAGGAGTTTGAGTGTGGACAGCCACACCTTTGTCACACATCCTGTGAGGGAGGTCAGGGAACTCTCCCGTTTCACTAAGAGCCTAACAACAAGCACAGGATTTAAAGGAAGAGGTCGAAGGATCCAAGGGTGAGTAGAAAGCTGCAGAAGAAAAAAAAATTGCAATGTATGTAGCAAGCAAGTGGCTATATCAGGGATACATAAATAACTCTCCTGAATCAACAAGGTAAAGATAAGTAGCTAGCCCAATAGAAAACTAAGCATAATGTCCACAGAAGAAGAAACAGAGAAGATCAATACATGTATGAAAAGCTGTTTTGGCCCAGTGAAATGCAAATTAAAACAACTATAAAATACTATTTCTGACCCACTGATTTGGCAAAGATGGAAAAATTTATAATAGCCATTTTAGGAAGGGGGCTGGGAAACAAAGATTCTCTCACATTCTGGCAGGAATGCACATTTTCAGAATCCATTGGGAGGGCAAATTGGCATTATTTATGATTCTAAGTATCTATTCTGAAGGAGCATTTTCACTAGGACTTAGAGAATCATGCATACAGATGCTCATTGTGACATTGCTAAGAAGCAAAAATCAGGAAACTAATGTCTATTAATAAGAGAATAACTAGTTATCCTGGACATTGCATAGAACACTAAAGTGGCCTCCCAAATAATAAGGTACACCTATTTTAATACATATAATTCTCTGAGACATACTGCTTATTGAATGAAACAGTATGGTTCCAATTGCAAATGTTTATAGTCAAAAATCACAGTTAAATAAAAAAACCATGGGCAAACAACACTAGGTGTATAAAGGCTTTTAAAATCAGGCTGGAAAGATAGGAGGCTCTGCACCTAGCAGGTCATTATTAATTACCTGTGGAGAGTGGAGGGGCCCTATGCCAGGAGTTAAGGATAATCTCATTGGACATGCAGTGTTTAAATGAAATTCAGACTGACTGAACATGTTGCAAAAGACTGGTAAGTTGCATAATTTAAAGAAAAAAAGAAGTGAATGAACATGCTCTAGTGACAAGATATATATTTCTTTTTCTAAGACCCTTAGGAGCGTCACGTGAAACTTCTAACAGTTCCTTGTATTAACATCAAATTGATTTATTTGTTAAAACATTCATCTAAGGAAATGTGATTATAAATAGAACTGAAAAAGGACAAGAGAACAATCGAACATAGCATTTTCAGATTACCCGTAATTATAAACATAGCATATGAGGTAGCATTTTCCAGAAAATTTTAAAAAGAAAAATAGCAGCCATCTGGCTAGTCTAAGCTGCAATATCCTGAATTTGTAAATTAGACGTAATAAGTATAGAGTCTCTTTACCTACATTTCCAAAATGTTAGTTGCTTAAAATTGTTAAATAAATAGCTGAACTGAGCTGCAGGAACCTCAGTGCTAAGACTTAGAATTTACCTCATTCATATTGACAGTTTATAGATGAATAAATAGTACTCCAGAATGCAAAGTAAGAAATTTTTGGTTGCAGGCAACAGTAAGTGATGGTGGTTAAAAGGAGCAAAGTAAGAATGAACTGGATAGAAAAACTTCACTCACAGTTGAGCAAGAATAGCTGAGAAACCAAGCTCAGAAACAGGATTTGGTAGGAATACAGGTAACTGTGCTATAAAACTGAACATCACTTATTAGATGCTAACTTTATTCTAAGAGCCTATAAAAATAGAATGCATTCATTGAGTTCCTGCAGTATTCCCAATGCTACCTTACTCCCTTTCAGTATAATAAATCCTTTATTTTCTTTCAACAATTATTGCTCTGTCCATTTTATAGATAAACAAACCATCAATGAATAAGACATAGCACTGGGAGTCAAGCCAAGCAGTCAGATTCCAAAGGCCACTCTGTTAATTACCATGAAATTGTGCCTCTATTATGCAATCAGAAAATCCTGTATAGAATTGTCACTGAGAAAATGGCAGCTTAGTCAGCTACTACATAGTCTAGCCACTCTTGTGTCCTCTGCCCAGTGAACTGGATAAAAAGATGCACATACCTCCTGAGTTCAACCTTAAAAACGTGCATGATTATTCATGTATTCTCTTTCGCTACCTGCATACAGGGCATCAATGCCCTGGATGAACTTGGAAGTCACATGTTGATGATACTAGAATCTCCACCAGCGTGGGTCCCTGGATGACTGTGCAGAGCACAACCCCTCACCCGTCAATGTCATATCCACTTAAGGAAGAAGTACATTTCTCTCATGATAAAGCGCTGAGATTTAAACATTCATCTACGATAACTAGTATTATCTTAACTAATATATCCAGACATGGAAAATGTAGTAGAAGAGTACAGAGGTGAGCCTGGATGTCTGAGGGAATCTCCCCAGTAGAAGTAATATCTGAAATTTAAAAAGGGAACAACTAAAAACTTCCCGAAAATTTCTCCCAAAATGAACTGCATTTTAGAAAGAATCTGGGTTGGAAGATAAAGGGCTTTGTGAGTAGGCCAGGTCTCAAAACTGCTAGAACTTCCCAAACTGTCCAGAAGACATGCACTGATAGGAAAGGCTAACACTGGAAGTGTGCACCTTTTTCTATTTCCTACTCTGATCTAACTGGGTTACGTTCAATGTGCTTTCCTGGGCATCTGCTGTTTGCTCAGGGCTCTGTGTTAAAGTCAATGGGAAAACAAACAAAGAAGTAAAATTCAGTCTTTTTTTCTTTCAGGAACTTTCTGTCTTAAAGAAGGAAGAATGGACTTGGCCTTGAATGAGGTGGTGGGTGGTAATGTCCATTTCTTTCATGAGTTCTCACCTTCGTTTGGCTTTCTTTCAAGAGCTGGAATGTAAGTGATATGAACAACAGCCAGAGGACATTTTGAGTAACTATATACCAGATATCACCAAGATTTCAGGAGGAGAATCACCATTCACAAGTTATTTCTCCTGTCCTAGTAATTTGTCTGTCACAGGTGGATTCAATTCATTTATATCGAATGCTACTATATACTGAATAGGTTTACAAATATCATTCTGTGTAAGGTACAAGCTGTTTCTGAGACTGACATTAATACAGTCATTTAAAAAGACAATGTACGGTTCACAGTGAACCTGTTTGCCCAAAACTATCTAAGCAAAAAGAGGCAGAAGAGGAATTTGAATCTGGCACTGTGTCATATATTCCCAGGGTTATGTCCACTGCCCTACAGCTTCCATCTCACCCCAACTTCATTTCCTTCTCTTGAGATTTTTCTAACAATTTATCTTTGCCAAGTCACTGTTTCCCTTCAGAGCTTCCCCTTCTTGAGATTGAAATCTCAAGCTGCAACTTACACCTCACCTCACTTCAACAAACCTGGGAGGGAGGGAGGGAGGGAGGAAGGGAGGAAGAAAACAGAAAATAGCTCAGCAGATGTTTCCGGATACATTTTTTTTTCAAGTGCAAGTTGCTAATGTGGAAGTTTATTCTGGGGACTGCCAGTGTTAGCAGATGTTTGAGAAGATGAATACCTGCTTAGACAATTATACATAGAAAGTGATCGCAGGTTTGCATAACGAGTCAATCTTTAAAAATAGATAATATAATAGAATTTCTCATACAGATTCAGCATGTTTATGCTAGATTAATTCTTGGGGTCTAATTTGGATCTTATATTTATTCTTGAACCTTTATACTTATAAAAATGAGACCATGCAAAAGGAGAGGTAGAAATAGATTTTGCCTATTTCTACCTCTATGCCAGTCAGAGAATATAATTAGAGACCACAATGCCTAGAAACTCTGACACTCAGAGGCTGGAGATCCTATTAATTGCTGCTATGTTGTTTTTGGACATAAATATTTACACTTCATTTCTCATTAAAATTCTGCTTCTTAAAATATTAAACCCAGACTTCTGATTGCTGGATAATTAATGGGAAAATAACACATCAAGACTTTCAAGAAATTGAAGGTGTACAATTTCCACTCTGGGTATTCTCACGGTGGGGAAGGTATATACCCAGCAATTCCATTCAATAAACATTCACTGCGTATCTACTTAAGTATTAAGATTCTGAGATAAGTAGGAAACAGCTCCAACTCTTCAGCAACATAAATCTCATAAATATCAAATAACAAAGTTGATAGATTCCATAGACTTCACATAAACATTTCCTCCTGAATGAGAAATAGTTTAGGAATAAACTTTAGACAAGCTTTAAGGCCTGCCTGGACCTACAGGATGAAAGTGTAACCAGGAAATTTTCCTTTGAATGGTAATGACAGGTTCATAAAAATTTTCTGATGTGATCTTCTCGAAGATCAGTAAGTATCTTGGGAAATCAGGTGATTTTTTGGAGATTTGATTGATGGACAGGGGAGTTTTCCCTTTAGTTGACAAACATAGCTGAGATTTCTGCTTTGATCACGGTCTGTATATATTTACATCTGACATTCTTTACTATACTTGTATCATTTATCTGAGTCTGCTTATAATTTTCCAACAAGAAATACAGCTCTGTGTCCTCAGTGTGGAAGGTTAGTGTCTATCAAGGCACTTCACCATTTGGCAACTCTCTGCATTTTTCATTTCATTTCCAGTAACAACCCCAACCCATACAACAATACCAGCCCTCTAAGGGGTCCCCACATGTGCCAAGCTACTATAAAGCCCCATATTTTGTAGATACTCCTCTTCTATCTGGAACCATTTGCTCCCAACTTTTTCTTCAGAGCAATAAACTATTCATTGTTGAAGACCATGCACTGGTATCTCCAGATCTTGAAGATCTTCATGACCCATTCTTTATCTTTTAAGTATACCAGGTACTTAACTTCTATTCTTGTTATAACATTGTGTTATCATTCACATTATAATTTGCATGCACATCCTCCCAAATAGCAGTGACATCTTCAAAAGTGGAAGCATGCACCATACTCATTCCTACAGTTCCTCCTCTAGTGTACACCTGGCACAGAATGGGGGCTCACTACAAATCTGTTGTATTCTTGCTTTAGTCAGAGCACTTCCCATGGGAATAACAGCTTTCAGAAGCACTGAAGCACTGAAAAGAGTTTTGGTTCATTCAAGTGGGAGCACTGGGTTGTACTAATCTCAGGTGTGACTCCATCCAGTGACTCCAATTACTAAAACTTGACATCATTTGACTCTGGTTCTGCTCTTCTCTGAGGACTGGCCTTATTTGCATAGTGTTTAAATGGACTTTTGCTAAGTAGTGGTGGCTTGATGTTTTGGGATTGCATCCTTGTATTTTATGACCTAAAAGAAAAAAAAGAACATCTTTCTCGGTGATCATATATAAATTCCCAAAGGAGATTCTGATTGGTCAGGACTGGGTCTCAATGTTCACCCCTGAGGGCACTCACTGGTTTCAGAGATAGGCTAAGATGATTTGGGGCAGTTCTGGGAGAGTGATCTGCCCACCCCAACAGCCATAGGGTACTGTGATTGTCAGCCACAACTAAATCACGCAGAGTGGGGCAAGGGGGAAAGAAAGAAAGGTATTGAGTGGGGCCAAAAGAAGCAGAAAAGGCATCTTCAGCAGACTAAAGCAAGAGTGGTTTGTTATTCTAATTACTTTAGCATTGTGTGTGACATACAAGGAGTGCTTCGTAGATGTTCACTTACAGAATGAATTTGCAAACGCATAGATTTGCATTTCTTTCTTTCATCCCATCAATGATGTATGTATACATAGAAACAGCTCAGCCCATGCATTTTATAATTGTAAGTTTATTCCTTTGTTCAAGACCCAGACTCTCTTCAAGCTCACAATACACAGTATTCAGCTTCCAACAGAAAATTATCATTTAAATATATTAAGAGATTCTTAATTCAGCAATCCAGCTGGACTACTTTTAGACTTCTGCCCACAAGCACAGGCATCAATCTGTTTCCTACAAAGTGTTGTTTGCTGTGATAATCTCACCTCCATCAAATGTTCCTATCTTTAACTCCTTGTTATTAAAATTGTGTACAGAAAACTCAGGGAAAATAAAGCCATGGACTGAGAGCATCTGGCAATATCATATAGTAGAAAGGAAACTAGTTTAATAAATTTAGACTTAGGTATATCTTTAAGTCTAACTCACCTAGGACATGTTACCTCCTATCAGCCACTATTTTATCAATAAAGTAATGATTTCATTAGATGATTTGTGGTGTCATTCAGCATTAATTCTCTATGTATGCATAGAGAAGATTCTTATGACAAGTACATGATTTGAAAAACCATAGTTGTATCTAAACCACCAGAACCCAGAATATGGCATCTTCATTAGTCCTCAAGACTAACCTGGTTATCTAAACAGCAAACACACAATTTAGCTTGGTGCTTTGAGTTAGGCCAAATTATATGACTCCATCTGAATTTCAAACTGTTCCTTTTACTCTGTTTTTGTCAACTATTTTATGCCACTCCCAAAAGAGCTGATGTACTATTATCCAAGAACTCTATTTACTTTTTGACTTCTATAGCTTTGCTTATGCAGTTTCTTACACCAAGAAAGTTTCTCTCCTCCATGTGTACCTGTTCCTATTCTATCCACCCCTGAAGATCCAGGAAAAGACAACCTGCTTTGCAAAGTGTTCCTATTTTCCAACTTGACTTCTCTCATCTGGATGCTTCTCTCCCTTTTCCATTGAGCTCTTAAAACTCTTTGCTTGTACTTTGGAATAACGGTGAACACATTCTGCCTTGTGTTATAGTTATTTAGGGATTCATTTCCTCTGTCCCTCTGGAATGCAAGCACCTTTCCATTAGGAAGGGACGTTCTGTGTAGTTGATCACAGATGGGTTTCTCAGGAAGCCAAGCCATGATCAAATTCCAGCCATGCTGCTGAGTCCTTGGGGGAATCACTTAATCTCCAAGATCATCATATTTCTTATTAGTAAAACTAATAACCACTAGGATACGGAAAAGGCAAAATGAGATCATCTAAGTGAAAGTGCTTAGCACTCTGCTTCAAACATGGAGCTTTTTTGTTTTATTACACTTACTTTTAGTGAATATCCCTAAGATCCGTTGAAGTCGTTTCTCTTTATTTCATGTTGAGTAAAATGCAAAAAGGCTGGATATAATCTGACTCCTGCTTCTTCTCTCTGACCTCACTTTTGGGGGAGGGTTGTTTTTAATACCTTTATTTGGCTGTATTTGACATGCAAATAAACTGCACATATTTAAGTGTAAATTTTGTTCAATTTCAGCATATATACATATATGTGTGTATATATATACGTGTATATCTATGTATATGTACATGTATATACATGTATATACATACATGTATATACATGTACATATACATAGATATACACACTTGTGAAACAATCACCACTATCATGACAATTAAGAATTCATACCCTACAAAGTTCTCTTGTGCTCTTTTGCAATGTTTTCTTTTAACACCTTCCCTGACATCCCCTTTTTCTATCTTCAGGAAGCTACTAATCTGTTTTTTGTCACTGTACATTAGTTTGCATTTTCTAGAATTTTCTATTATAAAATCATACAGTATGTGCTCATTATTGTCTGGTTTCTTTCATTCAGAATATTTATTTTGAATTTATCCCAACTGTAGAGTATATCAATTGTTCATCACTGGTTTGTTGTTGACTATTATTCTATTCTATGGATAAGCCACCATTTTTTGATGAGCCTTTGAGCTAATTCCAAATTTTAACTATTGTGAATAAAATTGATAGGCACATTTATACAAATTGATAGACATTTATAAATGTCTATGTAGACATTTATCTTTTTTTTTTAAATCCCTAATAGTGGTACGGCTGGGTCCTATGGTAGTACAAGTTTAAGTTTTTAAGTAACTGCCAAACTATTTCCAAAAAGTTTGGGCACTTTCCATCCCCTCCAGTAGTGTATGCAAGTTCTATTTGCTCCATATCCTAGTCAACACTTTTCATCATCAAACGTTTTAATTTTAGAAACTTTGATAGGTATATAATGGTATGTCATAATGGTTTTATTTGCATTCCCATGGGGGTAAATGATGTTGTACATATTTCCATATGCCTATCTGCTATCCAAATGTCTCCCTTAGTGATGATTCTGTTCAATCATTTAATTGGTTTGTTTTCATATCATTGAGTATTGTGAGTTCTTTATATATTTAAGATACAAGTTATTTATTAGATATATGCTTTGAAATTTTTTTCCCAGTCTGTGGCTTGTCTTATGCCTTTAACAATGTCTTTTGGGGAGGATCCAAGATGGCTGAATAGGAACAGCTCTGGAGTGCAGTTCCCAGTGAGAACAACACACAGGGTGAGGGATCACCACATTTCCAAAGAAGTTATTACTGCCCACAGACCAGGAGATGCCCAGGCTGAAAAGCACCATGAGTTTCCAGCACGGCTGTTTCAGCAGGCGCAGCAGGTCTCCCCACAAAAACTCACACAACTCTTGGCAGCCATTTCAACTGTCACCTGGAATGCCTGGAAGCAGAGCCACCCATTCAACTGAAAAAAAGGGGGCTGAAACAGGGAGCCAGGTGATCTGGCTCAGCAGGTCCCACCCAACAAAGACCAGTAATTTGAAAGCTCTGGATTGAGAGTTTCACAGCAAGTGCATCTGGACCCAGGACAGTCCAGCTCTGTCAGGGGAAGGGCATCCGCCAGTACCAGGGCAGTACACCACTACCGAGGCAGTCCGCCATTACAGAGGCAGTCTGCCATTACCGAGGCAATCTACCATTACTGAGGCAGTTCTAACTACAAAAAAACTAAAACAAATTTACAAGAATAAAACAAATAAACCCATTCAAAAGTGGGTGAAGGATATGAACAAACACTTTTCACAAGAAGACATTTATGAGTCCAAGAAACATATGAAAAAATGCTCATCATCACTGGTCATTAGAGAAATGCAAATCAAAACTACACTGAGATACCATCTCACACCAGTTAGAATGGCGATCTTTAAAAACATCTGAAGACAACAGATGCTGGAGAGGATGTGGAATAGAAACAATTTTACACTGTTGGTGGGAGTGTAAATTAGTTCAACCATTGTGGAAGACAGTGTGGCAATTCCTCAAGGACCTAGAAACAGATATACCATTTGACTCAGCAATCCCATTACTGGGTATATATCCAAAGGATTATAAATTGTTCTATTATAAAGACACATGCACACGTATGTTCATTGTGACACTGTTTACAATAGCAAAGACCTGGAACCAACTCAAATGCCCATCGATGGTAGACTGGACAAGGAAAATGTGGCACATATACACCATGGAATACTATGCAGCCATTAAAAATGATGAGTTTGTGTCCTTTGTAGGTACATGGATGAATCTGGAAACCGTCATTCTCTGCAAACTGACACAAGAACAGAAAATCAAACACCGCATGTTCTCACTCACAGGTGGGTGTTGAACAGTGAGAACACATGGACACAGGGAGGGAAGCATCACACACTGGGATCTGTTGTGGGGGAATAGGTGTGGGATAGCAAGGGGTAGGAAGGTTGAGGAGGGATAACATGGGGAGAAATGTGAGATATAGGTAACGGGGGGATGGAGGCAGCAAACCACATTGCCATATAGGTACCTATGCAACAATCCTGCATGTTCTACATATGTACCCCAGAACCTAAACTGCAATAAAAAATCTATATATATATTTATAATGTCTTTTGAAGGGTAGAAGATTTTACTTATGATGAAGTCTTAATTATCAAATTGTTATTTTATGAATTTTGCTTTTGGCAGTGTATCTACAAAGAAGTTTTTCCATAGCCTAAGGTTACAAAGGATTTATACTACCTTTACTTTTAGAAATTTCATACTTACTGATTGCATTTAGGTGCATGATACATGCTGATTTAATTTTTATGGTACAAGATATGAATTGAGGAATACTTTTTGCATATGCATATTTTATTTTTTGATACTGTTTGTTGAAGATTTTTCTTCCTCCATTGAATTGCTTTTGCATCCTTGTCAAACATGTATGTACAGATCTATTTCTGGATTCTTTATTCTGTTCTATCGATTTTTTTTGTCAATCTTTATATTAATTTCACACTAAATTTATTCCTCTGGGTGTGTAATCAGAACTGATGACCTAAAATGAAGTATTATTTTTCTTCTTTATTTTCAAAACTGTTTTACTCTTTTAAGTTTTTGCTTTTTCACATAAATTTTTAAATAACCTTTTCAATTCTTAGAAAAGGTTTACATTTAGTCCACAGAACAATTTGTGAAACGTCAACTTTTTAAATACATAAAATGTCCTTACATATAAACGTGATATATCTCTACATTTATTTAGCTTTTTAATTTATTTCAGCAATGTTATGTGGTTTTCAGTGTAGAGGTTTTTTATCTCTAAATATTTTATATTTTCATGCCATTATTAAGTGTACTTTCTTTACAATTTAATCTCTATCGTTCCTTGCTAGGATAAAATAGTACAATTGATTTTTGTAGTTTAATGTTGTATCCTAAATGCTTGCTATACTTACCTATTTCATTTAGTAGTTATCTTTTAAAAAATGTGTAACAAATACATTGGATTTTTCTACATAAATGATCATGTGATGTGCAAATTTTTTAATTACTTCTTTCTTTCCCATGTAAATGAATTATTTCTTTTTTATCTTCAGTAACAAGGGCTCAAACCTTTAGTACAATGTTGGATTAAAAATAGTAACACTGAGTGAGAGGGTGAGACTCTCCTGATTGTATGGGGGAAACATTCAGTCTTTTGCCATTAACTGTGATGTTAGCTATAGGTATTTTGTAGATTTTTTAAAATTAGGTTAAGACCATTCTCTTCTATTCTTACTTTCTGAGAGTTTTAAAAATGAGTACTGAATTTTGTCTTTTTTTGCACATACATGGTAATATAGATTTTCTTTTTTGTGGTTTGTTAATATGGTTAATTACATTCACTAATTTTAAAATGTAAAACCATATTTGTCTTCTTGGGATAAACCTCTATTACTCATAATATACTATCCTTCTTCATATTGTGAGTTTTGATTTCCTAAAAGTGGTTTAGAATTTTTGTCTCATTTTTTGAAAAAGATTGTTCTGTAGTTTCATTTTCTCATGAAATGCTTATTTGGATTTGTTATCCCTATAATGTGGCCTCAAAGAATGAATTGGAAAGTATTCTTTTTCATTTTCTAAAAGAATTTGTGTCAGATTATTTTTACTTCTTCATTAGGTATTTTGTGAGATTCACTAATAATATTATCTGGACTTGGATATTTCTTTCTGGAAATGTTTTCACTAAAATTAAGTGTCTAATAGATACAACAGTGTTTATGCAATCTTAGTTTGTTCAAGCTGCTATAACAAACTACCATGAAACACAGTAGCTTATGAACAACATAAATTTATTTCTTTACAGGGCTGGGGACTCGGAAGCCCAAAATCAAGGTGCCACAGATTAAAGATCTGGTTAGGGCCTCCTTCCTCACAGATGACACCTTCTTGCTGTGTTCTCACACAGTGGAAGGGTAGACTTAACTCTCCGAGGTTCTAATCCTAATCATGAGTGCTCTCCTCTCATATGTAATCACTCTCCAGGACCCCACCCCCTGATACTATCACCCTAGAGGTTAGGATTTTAACCTACGACTTTTCAGAAGACAAAAACATTCCATTCATTGTGCCACCTATTTTTGAGTATGCTTTAATTTGTGTCTTTCAAGGAATATATCCATTTCATCTAGGCTGTCATATTTATAGATATAAGATTATCTGAAATCCTTTTTAAAATGTTTTATCTTAACTGACAAACAATAATTATCTATCTTTAATATCTGTTATATCTGTACTAATGTCACCATACTCATTCTTATAGTAATAATTTTTTTACTTTTTGTTTTCTATTGTATTTATTTCCATTCTAATAATTTTCTAATACTTTATCTTTTAATTTTTGTTAATAATTATTATCTTTTCTCTGTTTCTTTTGGGTTTAGGTTGGCTTCTATTTCCTTAAAGTAGACGCTGAGGTCTTTGATTTGAGGCCATTCCTCTAATTAGATACATACAGGTCATTCCATAAATTATCCCTAAATGCTGCTGCAGTGGCTTCCTAAAGATTTAATTATAGGTTGAGAAGATTTGGTCGGTTTCTCACTTATGTTTAGTACTTTAAAGACACTACCCAATTGTCTTCTTATGTGCATTATTTCCTTTGGTTTTTTTGTTTGGTTGGTTTTGAGACATAGTTTTGCTCTTTTTGCCCAGTCTGGAGTGCAATGGTATGATCTCAGCTCACTGCAAATCCGTCTCCCTGGTTCAAGCAATTCTCCTGCCTCAGCCTCCCGAGTAGCTGGGATTACAGGCATCCACCAACATACTCAGCTAATTTTTATATTTTTAGTAGATATGGGATTTCACCATGTTGATCAGGCTGGTCTTGAACCCCACCCACCTCAGCCTTCTAAAGTGCTGGGATTAAAGGCATGAGGTACTGCACCCAGCCTTACATGCATTATTTTCAATGAGAAATCTGTTGTTACCCTTAGTTTTGTTTCTCTTAATATTTTTTTCTCTGCTTTTCAGATTTTTTGCTTTATCATTATTTTTAATAAATTGTATTATTATGCATCTTGGCATAGTTTTGTTCATGCTTCTGGTCTTTAAGGCTTACTGAGTTTCTTGAAACTATAGGTCTATAGTGTTCATAAAAATTGAAAAACCACTTAGCAATTATTTTTGTCAATGCCCCCGTCCCATTACATGCACAACCTCTCCTTTGAGCAATCCAATGTCACATACATTCAGTCGGTAAGTTTTCCCACAGCTAATTATGCTGTGTTCACATTTTTATAATTATATTTTTCTTCCTATGTATTATTTAATAGTATTTTATTGCCATATCTACTGTGCTTTTTAAAAATGTAATATTTAATTTGCTTTTATCCCCATTCATTGTATATTAATCCCAAGAAGTTATTTTCAAATCTAGTAATTGAGTTGGGTCTTTTATATTTCTTCCATTTCTCCACTTTACTTTTTAAACATCTAGGAAATAGTTGTAATGATGATCTCCATCTTGTTTTTTGCTATTCTAACATCTGTGTTAATTTGTGGTCAATTTTAGTCTATTGACTGATCTCCACATGATAAACTATATTTTTCTGCTTCTGTACATGCTTGGTTCATTTTTTTAGGATGCTAGACACAGTCATTTTTACTTTGACAGCTTTATGATATTTGAGCCTTTTGGGGGGAAACAGTTAAGTGACTTAACAGTTTAATTATTTTAGGTCTTTCTTTTATTATGTGTTATTGGGGCACAGAGGAGTCGTGAATCTAAGGCAGTTATTCCTCACTATGAATATTCAATTCTATTCCCCCGGGATTTTGTGGTGTCTCAGTGAAACTGGCAAAAACAAGGACTATTACCATGCTGTGTAAATGCTGGGTACTATTTCTTCCAGGTGGTTCTTTACTTGGCCTGTAGTAGTTTTTTCACTTATATGTTTGAATCAGTACTTAGATGAATATTTGCGAGGAAATCTCTAAAGTTAACACAAGCTATTTCTCTGTGCATGCCTTTGATGTCCATTTTTCTGTCTTGTAAACTTAATTATTTGGTTTCCTTGGGCTTTCAGCTCCATCTCCTCCACTCATGGAGTTCACAGAGCTCTATTTTAGTTCCCACTCCCTACAATGTGTCCTGAAAACTTTCTCAAGGAATGAAGCTAGGGCAATCTTAAGGCTTCTCATGTTTATTTTCTGTCTTTCAAAGTTGTTCTTATTTTTTGCTTGGTTTATAAAGTCTTGTAAAGAGATAACTTCATATATCCTGCTCATTTTTTTGTTTTGGTAGTTTCAGGTAAGAACTGATTTCTCTTCATATATAGTCATATTTATTAAGTTTTTCCTTCTTTCTTTTGCATATACCTGGCTTATTCACATCTTGAGCCCTTTAGACTTGCTTTTATTATTTTTTTTTTCTGCCTAAAATACTTTACCCAAGAACTCTACAAGGTGACTGCTACTTATTATTCAGGTCTTAGTTCTAATGCCAACTTTTCGAGGATACTTCTTTGGCCATGTTAATAAAGTAGAACATCCTCACTAAGTTATTTCTGTTCCAGTGCCATGCTTTTTTTTTTAATAGTACTCATTTTCATCAATAATTACTTAGTTGATTTGTATATACGCCTCTTGTTAATTATTAAGATGTAAGCTCCTTGAAAGTAACACTTTTATTTACTTTCCACATCATATTCCCAGAACCTACAACAGCAGTGACACCTAGAAGTTTCAATATTTGCTAAGAGAAAAATCATGGTACAGTTAAAGAATCATGTAAAAGTAGCTTTATGATATTTACATATGAATGTTTAGACAAGTAAAATGGCTTAGAAAAAAAAAACTTACATAACAAATGTGCCCAAAGTAGAGTAGTTTCAAGGTTAATTAGTGGCTCTGTGACATCATCAAAAATGCAAGCTCTTTGTATCTTTCTGCTTTGTCATCTGTACTGCATTGATTGTCATTTTGGCCTGGTCTCCCTTTTGTTCTCAATGGCTGCCATAGTTCCAAGCAGCAAGTAAAGACTGCTTTCAGATTATGAGGGAATGCTATTTTCCTCTATCTCTTTTTAAAGGTGAAGAAAACTTTCCTAGACTCTTTATAATGACTTTCCCCATAGCTCCTTGACCAGCCATTTGTAACTATACTCAAGTTAATTGGTGGTAGAGGAAATGGAAATTACCAAGTTTAGCTAACACCGGTTAAGATTCACTTTCATCCAGCCCTCCCTTTACATTCTGTAGATTCTGTTGATGGCTCTTTTCCCATCTCTCCCAAGCACTTATCTGCCTGAAGTTGTCAAGAATAGAGTTATCTTAGGAGAAACAAACAAACAAGCAAACAAGAAACATGGGAAGTATGTAGTTAGGTAGGCCGCTACAGATTATTTTATTAGAATAAGTGTGTGCAATTCAAATATTTAAATAAACGTATTTTGGCTCCTTTAGATAATGTCTCAACTGCTTTAAATATTTGCTAGAGTGTGAGACAAGCCTTCTGATGTCAGCTGAGTTAAACAGGGTTTTTAGTTTGCATTTCTAGTCTTTCACTTTGTGTAACATCTCCAATTCTCGACCTTCTTTTCTGGTATTTTGCCCACCACTGATGCACATTGTCAACTGAAAATACTGTTTTCACAAACTTCCAACAAGCTGGCAAAGGGATTTCTAAAGTGGAAACATATTTCTTTTTTTCTGTTTAAAAAATAGAAATTTAATCATAGTACATTTCTTGTCATTTTATACCCATTCAGAAATATTTACAGCTGATTCTATTTACAGTGAATCCACAAATCTTACTAAATATTTTGAGCAAAAAGATTACGCTATGCTTAATTCATCTTTCGCACAATCCTTGTACCCACAGTTAGTAAAATTATATTATTTCATTCCAGGGATGAATCCTAGAGATCACCTCATCAACTTTGATTTTGAAAATGTGGAAACTGAGTCTGAGGAGATTAATCAATTCCATCAAAGTCTGACACAGAGGTGTGTTGGAGCTGACACATATCAATTCATGAGAACCAACTGTGGGCATCTGCTCCTGACTGCATTTTCAGTGTCGTCAAATTATTACCTTGAAATTGGCTATTGTGGGAGTATTTACAGTAGGGAAATTGGCAAAATGCTACCAGTTTTTTTTTTTTTCTTTCCTGAAGCAAAGAAATCAAAACTGAAGCAATGGTTGTTGAACAACTACCACCACACCACATAATTAGCAACAGGCAGAACAATATATATAATGCAACAGGCAGAACAATATACATAATAGTAGAATTTAAACATTCAAGAAGAATGTTATAGCTATATACTAGTAGGAGTCACCAATATTGATGCTTATTTTTATTACCATTATTATGAGGTTGGTTCAAATGTAATTGTGGTTTTTGCCATTAAAAGTAACTTGTCTGGCCAGGTGTGGTGGCTCATGCCTGTAATCCCAGAACTTTGGGAGGCTGAGGTGGGTAGATCATGAGGTCAGGAGTTTGAGACCAGCCTAGCCAACATGGTGAAAATCCATTTCTACCAAAAATACAAAAATTAGCCAGGCGTGGTGGCACATGCCTGTAATCCGAGCTACTCAAGAGACTGAGGCAAGAGAATCACTTGAACCTGGGAGGCAGAGGTTGCACTGAGTCCAGATTGCACCAGTGCACCCCAGCCTGGGCGACAGAGCAAGATTCAATCTCAAAAAAAAAAAGTTACTAGCCCATTAAAAGTAATGGCAAAAACCATGACTACTGTTGCATCAACCTAATGATATTTCCTGACTCCAAAGCTAATCTTTCCACCAAATTATGATGGTTTTTATAACTCATTCATAACTACCCTTCTCCCCCATTTGATGGATTCATTTGTGTCTAAATAAAATTTGGTTGGACATTATTTCAGTTCAGGTTTTGGTGGGAAAAAAATAATGTAAACAGAAAGGAATTCATTGGAATTTATGTACTCACTGACAGAATCAAGGAACAATGAAGACCAAGGTTTGGAGAATGGGCAGGAACCAAAGGGATCTGGCAATAGAAACCACAGTCAAAGTGAGGCCTACAGGACAAAGACTGGTCATGACCATTGCCACTGGTGCTACTACTTCATTACTGTGTCAGTTGGACGAACCATGGAACATAGTTTCTGCAGCATTAATGCTTTTTGCACTAACAACTCAATATTTAAACTCTGGTGATTGCTGGGCACAGTGGCTCACACCTGTAATCCCAGCACCTTGGGAGGTCAAGGTGGGTGGATCACTTGAGATCAGGAGTTCAAGACCAGCCTGGCCAAGATGGTGAAACCCCATCTCTACTAAAAATATAAAAATAGCTGATTGTGGTGGCACATGTTTGTAATCCCAGCTACTTGAGAGGCTGAGGTGGGAGAATCGCTTTAACCCGGAGGCAGAAGTTGCCATAAGCCAAGATTACACCACTATACTCCAGTCTGAGCAACAGAGCAAGAATCTGTCTAAAAAAAATTTAAAAAACTAAGCTTTGATGGAAATAACCCAATTTGTCAAAATAGAGTCATGCTGGAATCTCACTTTGCTTCAGCTTCCACAGTAGAGGGGAAAATTGTTCCCCATATATATAATTCCCAGTGGTAATTTCACCCCCCACATAGGAATAAGATTTGTTTGCCTGATGGCAAAAGTGAAAACAATAAACAAATGTTACCTATAAGTGTCATTGTTAAAGACTGGAGAAAAAAGAAGACCTGGTGTGTACTTACTGTATTTATATAATGTGAGGAGAGACAGAGGACACTAGGAGGGATGGGCATAGAGCAAGACAGAGGGCGGCCATTGGTAGCCATGAAACCTTTCCAGATGACATTGTTTTGGTGAATTTATTGTTGTTTAGGGATGAATTTTTGTCCTAAAGAGGCATATTCAGAAAGTTGAGTTTCTCAAATTTATGTAGAAAAAGAAATGACTAAGCTATAAGTTTAAAAATTGACTCCTGAGAAATGATTAAAAAAAAAAAAGACTTAAGTAGTTAAGTAGAGACCAGGAAAAAGAAATATTAGAAGTTAGAGCCAAAATGTTCTGGGAAAGACACTTGAGGATGCCCACATACAAGTGAAAACAATAGGTATCAATGTTTGTTCCTCATGTTAATGCCCAGCAGAAAACATCCACCTCAGAGGAACCCCTGAATCACCAAGTAAGCATGACAATTCCTGCAGGGAAGAGCCACTGGCCCCTGTATCCTCAGCCACCCAGTGCTTGGAAAGTGGGCCCGTGATTGGTATAGCCATGGTGGCAGGGAGGCAGGTATCATTTGAGTATACCAGCATGGGTTCTTACCTTGCCTAACCACAGGTCTCCTGCTGCTGTATGTCTGAACTTTCAGAAGCACAGATTGACTCCAAGTCCTTAACATGGCTCCATCCTTTGAGCAGTCTAGCCTGTTCTTGGCAGCTATGCTGTGTTGGGGCCAGTGGTTGACTTGAAAGCAGTTTGTCTTTACTGGGACAGACAGCTATCCCTGATATATGTTTGCCTTCCCCATCTTCAATAGCTTAGCCAGCAGCAATTTGCGAGGGTGCAGATAGTACCTGATTAATAAATACAGATTTCACTTTTAGCTTATTTCTCTCTTATTTCAAAGACCCTATGAGAAAAACAATTGCTTTTAACTAATACTTAAAATACCTGCTTCTCAAGATTATTTTGAAAATTAGCATATACAAATGACCATAATAATGTCTAGCATGTGGGATATTCTTACTCTTATTCCCCTTCTATTGCTATTAACTATTATGATTATTAGCAATAATTGATCACTACTATCATTATTAATTTAATGTAAGGACAGAATTTTTACTTTTTGTTTTATATATCATGACCCAATTAAGTTCTGAAGTTTCATTTTTATTAACTTTAGGTGCTCAATAATTAATTTCCACCGAATATAGCAGACCAGACCAAACAGATGAATAGAGGATGGCATTTGAAATATGTGTGTTCTTTATGAACATCACCAGGAAGAAGTGCATTCTAGGATTTATTAAATCTGCAGTTGGGTTTCACCCATAAGATAATACAGGATGCAAAATAACAGCATTGATTAAGCCCCAAGTTGGTACCATGTGCTGTCCTGCATGTTAGCTCATTAATGCCCAGAACAACCTCTGACTTCCTATCATTGATTCTAATTTACAGGTGAGGCATTCAATAGATGTTGAATCACCTGCACAAAGTCATTTATTTTGTACATGACAGAAAGAATATCTCCTCCCAGTTAAATTAATTGATGGTATTTGCTGTATATTTTACTCCTAATAAAGGAACCATATACAAGTCTCAGAAAAAAGCAAAGCATCCACTCTCTGAACTCAGCTCAAGAACAGGAATGTCGAAGGTGACATTCAGACCCTGAGGCACATCAGACTCACTGTCTGCCATACATCCCAGTTAGTTGCCTCTCTCACTGTTTCTTTCAAAATAGCCTATTTTGGTCCCAAAGCTATCAGCAAACTTGAAATAACTGAACCATGTAACAAGAGCTTATAAAAACAATAAAAGAAAGAAAGAAAGAAATGCTTGCAGAGACAGATGCCTTCCTTGTGATTGTACAACTTGTGAAACTCTCAAGTCCAAAGGGGAATTCCACAAGGGCTCCTCAGTACCGGAGGCTGGTAGGAAGAGAATCAGAGACCCAGGTCAGTTTCTCTTTCTGCTTTTGCCTTTATCTTTTATGGTAATTCATCCTGTAATGCCAGTCAAATAAACTCACCATGGGTTTATTTTTACTGTTTATTTTTGTCTTGGTTATGGTAGATCCTTTTCACTCAAATGCACACACAAATAAAGAGCCGATTTTAAAATATCTTTTGGAAAAATCATGCTATCATGGAAAAATAAAGTATGAATTTTGGAATCACAAACTTGTGTTCAACCACACAGAGCTCTGCCACGTGCTTGCTCTCTGTGTGACCTTAAGCCTATTCCCTAATGTCTTTGAACCTCAATCCTGGCTTAGGTTAAAGAATATAAAAGGGATTCCACTGGGCTATCATTAGATTTTTTTTTTTTTTTTGAGATGGAGTCTCGCTCTGTTACCCAGGCTGGAGTGCAGTGGTGTGATCTTGGCTCACTGCAACCTCTGCCTCCTGGGTTCAAGCAATTCTCCTGCCTCAGCCTCCTGAGTAGCTGGGACTACAGGCGCACGCCGCCATCCCCAGCTAATGTTTGTATTTTTAGTAAAGATGAGGTTTCACCGTCTTGGTCAGGATGGTCGCAATCTCTTGACCTCATGATCAGTCTGCCTCGGCCTCCCAAAGTGCTGGGATTATAGGCGTGAGCCACCACACACTGCCCATGAGAACTTTTTTTAATGGAGTTGCCGATTTTTTTTAATGGAGTTGCCGATTTTTAGTGTGATATTAAATTAATATCAAAGCCTCTCATTCGTTCTGTCTCTTCTCTCAGTTTGACCATAACTGGGTGGGCCTTATTTTAGAAAAGATAGTAAACTTGGAGGAAAAAAATCTGAGCTCCCATCCAGCTACTGACTTCCCCTGACCATGTTGTGTTAGCAGGATGTCAGAGGATAGGATATAACCAAAAGCACAGAAACAATAGATTTGCTCATCTGAAATCTTGGACCACCCCATCACCTGCTCATATCTCAGTTTTCATGGGAATAATGAACCTTAGGCCACCTGCCAAGGTAGCAAGTAGCTACCAACCCCAACTCAGATACTAAATGCCCATGTGACCTTGTGCTGGAGACATGATCATGAGCAAGAGGCATGACCTCTCTGAATTTCAGATGCTCATTTCTGAAATGGGATTAATAATAGTATCCATGTCAGAGAGCAGCTATGAGCACTAAGTGAGGCAGCACAAAGTAAGCAGCATCTGACAACTTAACACTATACTTACTAGTTATTTTTAATGTATTTTTTAAGGGAAACTTAAATTTGAAATGGCTATTTACCTGTTTATTCATGTGTCTGCTCATGCCTGTAATCCCAGCACTCTGGGAGGCCAAGACAGGCAGATCACCTGAGGTCAGGAGTTCGAGACCAGCCCGACCAACATGGAGAAACTCCATCTCTACCAAAAATACAAAATTAGCCAGACGTAGTGGTGCGTGCCTGTAATCCCAGCTACTCGGGAGGCTGAGGCAGGAGAATTGCTTGAACTCCGGAGGTGGAGGTTGCAGTGGGCCAAGATTGCACCACTGCACTCTCAGCCTGGGCAACAAGAGTGAAACTCTGTCTCAAATAATAATAAAAAAATACTTTACTTATGCATTGATTGAAGAAGTATTTTTAGAGTAATGACTGCATACCAGGCACTGTCGGCAGTTTAGAGAAGTGTCAGACATGGTGACTGTCCTTAAGGAGCTCAAAGGGGTAAAATACAGGGCAGAGGTGCTGTCAGGTTCAGGATACTGGCAAGTGCTGAAAAGAAGGTGTGTAAAGAGTGTGATGAGAGCACTTGACCTCTGGGAGAAAATAAAAAGGAACTTGAGCCTCCAGTTCTCACTGATGCTCCTTTGACACATTGAGTGATATTTTATGAATTGTTAATGATAATCTCACATGCCAGGCCTTCTCATGATGGGAAGTGTTTCCAATTTATATTTCACTGTGGGTCTTAATAAGCCAAGGTGCCAATAAATGAACAATATTAATTACAGGCTGTTTTCATTGTGGCTTTGATTTTCTAGATTTTCATTGGTTGAGCGAAATCGTCACTCCAGAAAGGCCATTTCACCTGTTTGAGAACATTTCTATGGCTACTTCTACCAGAAAGAAGTGCCAGTTTGCAATTGAAAGGAGCATTTTTGCAGTCAACAGATATCATTTTAGAAAGTATGAGAAGGAAGACCAAAATCACCCATTCCTTAGAAAAATCTTTAAAAATTAAGTAGTGATGTGACCTTAACAGGTAAAATGATTAAGACCGAGTTTTAGAATGTTTTAAATCACACACAAGCATATGTTTCCTGCTCTTCTGCTATCCCTGTAACATGCTAAGCAGTGGTTCGAGAGCAGGCTGGAGCCTTAGGCTCATCTCTAATTAGCCATGTGCTCTTGAGCAAGTCAAAACCATTCTGAGTCTCCATCTCCTCATTTGTAAAAAAAGATATAACTATAAGACTTAATGTTGAGGAAAAAACCCTGTAGTCATTTAATCATGGAGACATTTAGTAAATAATATCTATTAATGATGGTGATGACAATGACATGATACATATATTTTTCCTTATCTGAGCTGCTTATTTTAAATGAAGCCTGTCAAAAAAACCTCCTTGCAAGCTGCACTAGCATGTGATTATAAACTGAGTTAAGGGATTGGGAATCTAGAATAGAGATATGAGTTAATGGCCCAGGAGGAAACTGGAGAGTGAGCCTTTAATAACTTCATTAGGAAAAGAAGTGCTTAAGCATGTAACTATCCCCAGTGGACCTTAGCAAGACTGTGTGGAACTGGGAAAAATCAGAGAACTCTGGGACTCTAAAAGCCACCTTGCATCCTCCTAAAGTTTCTGAAAAGTTTTGTCTGTTACATCCTTAGGTGTTAGAGTCTTCTGATAACTTCAGTCAGCTAAGGGGAGCTCATGGAGGGCCTCCCTGAATTAGTGAGAGGATCTGAGACTGTAACTCTCACCTGGTAAAATATGAAACTTTCATAGGTGCACCAACTACCATACATCCATATGCAAAATTAGGTGTGGATCAAAGGGAGTGTATTAGTCTATTTTTATACTGCTGATAAAGATATACCCAAGCCTGGGCAATTTACAAAAGAAAGAGGCTTAGTTGGACTTACAGTTCCACATGGCTGGGGAGGCCTCACAATCATGGCAGAAGGCAAGGAGGAGCAAGTCACATCTTACGTGGAAGGCAGCAGGCAAAGAGAGGTTGTGTAGGGCAACAGCCATCTTTAAAACCATCAGATCTCTTGAGACCCATTCACTATCATGAGAACATCTTCCATGGAGTCCCTCCCACAACACTTGGGAATTACAGGAGCTACAAGATGAGATTTGGATGGAGGCACAGAGCTGAACCCTATCACGGAGTATAACACTATTAGGATGATGCCTGCCAGGTTAAACAAGAAGCTGAGTGGGTTTTACAGTACAAAAGCCTGAGCTGCAAAGCACCTCAGGTAAGTGGTAAGAAGCAAAGGGTGATGAATAGCTAATTCTGAAAAGCTCAGGAATTTTGCCTAGCAATAGCATAAAAACTGCAGCAGGACAGTGCACAGTTCTTTTCCAGCAGCAGCCTTGTGCACAAATGCAAGAGCCAGCTCCTCCTTATTAGTGGTGATTCTGTAATTATTGATAACTTCTGAGTATTTTAATACCATCACATTCAGCAACAGAAATTCTAGCATTTAACAGCCCTCTGATTCCTCACAAGAGTTTGGAACCATTGAGGTGGCGAGGATGAAAAAAGGCCTGAATCATGGCTCACTCCTCGAAATATTTGATTGATTCATTATTGCTGTGTAACAACTACCCCAAAATGCAGTGGCTTAAAACAGCATGCATATATTATATTATAGCTTCTGTGAGACAGGAATCAAGGAATGACTTAGCTTGAATCTCAGCTTCATGGTCTCTTATAAGGCTGTAATTCAGTTGCTGGCAGACGGCACAGTCTCATCTGAAGGTTCAAGTGGAAAAGGTTGAATTTCCAAGTTCACTTAATTGATTACTGGCAGCATTTTACTTCCTCATGAGGTCTTGGCCAAATGCCTTCCTCCATTGCTGTCCTCACCCTCTTCACAGAGTATTTCACAATGTGAAAGCTCAAAATTAGCACATGAGAGAGTAAGAGAGAAAGAGTATCGGCAAAAGAAAGAGTGCTAGTGAGACAGAAGTCAGTCTTTTATAGCCAAAATCATGGAAATTACATTGACCACTTTTGTGAGATTTTACTCATTGGACATGGGTCACTAGGTCTAGCCCATGCTCCAGGAAGGGAATATAAAAAGGCTTGAATACGAAGAAGTGCAGGACTGTAGGGGCCATTTTAGTAGGTTACCTGTCTTAGTCCTTTTGGGCTGTTATAACAAAAATACCATAAACTGGGTACCTTATAAACAGCAAACATTTATTGCCCACAGTTCTAGGTGCTGGGAAGTCCAAGATTAAGATGCTCGCAGATTTGTTATCTGATGAGGGCTCTCTCTTCCTGGTTCATCAGTGAAGCTTTTTTCACTCTCAGCATCCTCATATTGAATAAGGGGCTAACTAGTTCTCCAGGGTTTCTTTTATAAGGGCACTAATTCCCTTCATATGTGAAGAGCTCTCATGACCTAACCACTTCTCAAACAATCCCACCTTCTAATGCCATCACTGTGGGGGTTAGCATTTCAACATGTGAATTTGGGGAAACACAAATATTCACACCACAGCATCACCTACCACATTTGACGTAGGAAATGTCAAGTCGTAAGGATCCTGGTCTCCTCTCTCATCATCTCAGGTATTTTTTTCTATCTATCTCATGATTCTGCTTCTGATACTCTTTTTGGAAAATACTTTTTGCTCCATGCCTACTTCCATGTATTTAAAAAAATTTTTTTTTTGGTTCTGAGAGTCTCTCAGAGAGTGAAAGCAAACAAATAAACAAATAAAAAACCCCAAAAAATGGCAATTTAAATTCCCAAAGGTAGACCTAATTCTAACGAAACTAATTACGCTGTATTGTGAACTAAGGAAAAAATACTTTATTTTCTAATCCTCATTTTCTTTAGCTGTGAAATGGAGCTACTAGAGAATATAGTGCAGTGATTATTGTAATGGGGTTTGGAGTCAGATATTCTGAATTGGATACTAGATTTCTGAATTCCAAGCATTACTTCATTGTAGAAAATATTTTACATTTTTTGGCTTTTTAAAATTCCATAACTTGCTGAAATTAGAATCTGCATGCAATTTATAGATGAGGAAACTGAAGCTTAGAGAAGTTCAGGTCTCACAAAAATTCTTGGCATCCACTATGTGGCATAAATTGTGGCTACTATTAATTTTTAATTTTCTTTTTAATATTTCAGTTGCATATGAAATATATAAAAATACATGCATAAAGTCATTTCATTCAATGATTTTTGAATAAAGAGATGTTTTGTTAGAGTCTCACTAGCAATTCAGGCTAGTGGTTAAGTGTGTGCTCTAGAGAGAAACTCTATGGGCTCAAATACTCACTTCACTATTTTCCAGTTGTAAACTTGGGTGAAATAGACTGTGGAGCTCAGCTTTCTGGGTTCAAATCCTGATTCTGTCACTAGCTAGATGAACATGGTAAAATTACACAACCTTTCATTGCTTCTATTTTCTCATCTGTAAAATAAAGAGAATAGAACCTACCTCTTAGGTTTGCCTAGAATACCAACAAAAATAAAACTTTTTGGTACTTAATACAATGACTAAAGCAAAATAATAATCATCAGATGTTAGCTTAAAAGCTGACTCCTGTAGTTCTCAGAATGTCCAGCACTTGCATAGAACAACTGTGAATCCTATTTTTAGATTTCCATGATTTGAATGCTTTTTTCTCTCCAAAATTCATGTTGAAACTTAATCTCCAGTGCAATAGTGTTAAGAGATATGGCCTTTAGGAGGTGCATGAGTCATGAGGGCTTCACTTTTATTAATAGAATTAGGTGCCCTTATATAATAAAAGGACTTGAAGAGAGTTTTCCCTTTCTGTCTCTTCTCCCACCTGAGGACACAGCATTCCTATCCTCTGGAGAATGCAGCAAGGGAAGCAGACCGCAGCCCTTACTAGACACATATTCTGCTGGAACTTTGACCTTGGACTTTATAGCCTACAGAATTTTGACCAATAAACTTCTGATCTTTACAAATTACCCAGTCTCAGATATCTTATGGCATCAAAGGATGAGCTGACACATGGACGAATAGGTCAAGTCTTACTAATTAAGTGATGCTAGTTAAGCCATGAGCAATTTCTGTTTCACAGTTTTCTGTCATCCTTTCTTTCCTCCCTCCCCACATTTCTTCCTTTCTTCCATGTATTGAAGTCCAAGGTTGATATATATGAACAATAACAATGTACTCTTCCTGACTCTGGGTCAAACCAATACACAATGGGCCACTTCACTATACTGTATACATATACATATATATGTCTATATATGTCTCTTTATATATATATAAACTACAGGGCTATTTGTTATGGGTCATGATTTATGTAAATATTTTTAGAGTATTCTTTGGTTTGTCACAGGAATGCACACATTTTTCTCAGTTTTCAGATGAGAAAGCAAAGAATTAGAGAATGTTACTAGCAAGCACAAAGATTCAAGACGAGAAGTGGGGATCTCCATGACCACTGCTAGTCAGTGAGCTTCAGTTAGAGGGTTCATATTTCAGTATTTCAGACAGTAAATTTTCTATGTTCATAGAAGTCTTTCCTGACATGCCAAACCTAAAAATGCTTGAAAAAATATGGTAAATATTTAAAAATGCGTGGATGAGTTGGTATCACAGTAAAGGCAATTGATCTCTACTGGGCATGAGTGATAAGAAAGTGTGGGTCTGGGGGTGGAGTGAGCACTGTATCTTCATTGACATGACAGGGTAGAGAAGGACCCCACAGATGCCTGGTGACCTCGTTCCTGAACTCGAATGGGCTACATGTGAAGAGGAGAAACACCAGCATTTGGGCAACAGAAGAAGTTAGATCGTTGATAAACACACATGAAACATTCATAGAAACTGACTTACTACTAAATTACAAAGCAACAGTCTCTTCAGTTTCAAAGAATAACATACAGATCACATTTTTTGATGACACAAAATAGTAACAACATACTAGCAGTTATATGAATCTCATTATGTGCCGACCACTGTTCTAAGCACTTGTATGTACTTAGTGAGACCTCATGACAACTCTATTTTGTACATAATGAAACTGAGGCCAAAAATGGAAATATGTCTTACAACATCTGCCCAGGGTTATGCAGCTGAGGAGTACAGAGTTAGAGTTCAAGTGCCAGCCGTTTCACTCCAGGCTCCTGCCTCTCACCACTCCGGTTATTGCCACTCATTTGCAATGACTTCAAACTCCAGCATTTAGTAGCTCACGACATACCAGACACACACACATGCTTTGAAATGTATACTAAGTAAAATGATGTAATAAAAATTAGAAAACATTTAGAATTTAAGTGCAACAATTATTTTTGTAGGATGTTTCTAAAATAGTAGTCAGGAGAAAGTATACAGACCTAAAAGGTCATATTTAAAAGAAGAAATAGGGAATTAACAAAATAAACTTCCAAATTTAGAAGTCATAATATAACTAAAAAAATGAACAAATGTAATAAAAAACATGAAAGTCCAAATGAATGATGAGAAAAATCACCAAAAGAAGTATCGGTACTCTGACAAAAAATGAAAATTAAGCCAATAATTTGGTAAGATTTAAGAGAAAAAAAAGAGATAGAGAGCATAGTTCAAAAGATTAGTTATAAAAAGTTAGTATTCAGAAATAATCTCGACCAGCCATGGTGGCTCACACCTGTAATCCCAGCACTTGGGAGACAGAGGTAGGTGGATCAACTGAGGTCAGGAGTTTGAGACAAGCCTGGCCAACATGGTGAATCTCTTTCTCTAGTAAAAATACAAAAATTAGTCAATCATGATGCTGGATGCCTGTAATCCCAGCTACTCGGGAGGCTGGGCAGAAGAATAGCTTCAACCCGGGAGGTGGAGGTTGCAGTAAGCCGAGATCACATCACTGCACTGCAGCCTGGGAGACAAAGCAAGATTCCATCTCAAAAAAAAAAAAAATTCTGGAACTGTATATATGCTTTAGTGACTAAAATTATAAACAGGTTTTGTGAGTATTAGGAAACTTAGAAAAACATTTACCCTAATAAGTTTGAAAACTTAGGTAACAAATTTTTGATATGGGGATATATGTGTGTATATGTGTGCATATATATATATGTACACAAATATGTGACATGCATGTGTGTATATGCAAACAAACTTTCAAAACTATCTAAGGAGGGAAAAAAACTCAGTGATCTCATTTATAAACATTAAGAAATGATAAAAATAACAGAAATAATTCTATTGTTTTAAACATAAATCAATAGTTAACATTTCTGCAAAGAAAATGCCAGACTCTAATGGTTTTACATAATCTTAAGTAAATATTAAGAAACTACATGCAGTATTGGGTAAAAATATGCCGTTGCCAAATACAATTTATTCTAGAAATTTAAGGTTAAGTCAAGCTATTTATATACACTTATTCATTTAAACTTCACATCACATAAATTTTCTGAATATGAATGTTATATATAAATAAATTTTTTAAAAAGGCCAAAAGAGTGTGACAGCTATGAACAGAAACTTCTCCAGCAAGGACCTACACATATTTTAAAAGATGCTTAGTGTCATAATTCATCAAATACATATAAATTAGAAACACAAAGATATACCATTTCACTTTAACCAGATTGATAAAATGTAAGTCTTTTATTATCTGGGGCTGATGAAAATGCAGATCATCAGGAAATCTTACACACTCTGCTGTATGAGTATAAATTTTTATGGGCACTTTGGTAAACAACAGAGCAATTGACCTATCCACTTGAAATTTGCACTTGTATTACAAAAAACAAACCAGAAATTTAACTAGTATGTGTATACCCCAGAGAACATCTGTACCTTGAAACATAGGCAACATTCATAGAGTATTAATACTAACAGTCACACTGATATCTATACTAATACAGATACTGTGCTGATACCAATACTAGTGCCTAATATGCTACATAGTGCAGTGGTTCTCAAGCCTTAAGTACAATCAGAATCACCCAGAAGGATTATTAAAACACAGTTTGCTGGTCCGCAGACCCAGAGTGACTGATTTTGCAGGTCTTGAGGGTAAATGCCATTCCTTCTATGGGACAGTTGCAGTTCTAAGTGCTTTGCACATGTTCACTTTACAAGAATTGTATGAATGTGGATAAACTATTATCTCCTTTTGACAGATAGAGAAACGAAGGCACAAGAGGTAAAGTGAGCTGCCTGAGGTTATATAACCAGTTGGGACTGAAACTGCAGAACTCAGAAAGTTTGTCCCTGTCTGTGTAATTAACCAAAAACATTTAGGAGTCTCTGGATGGACAGGTGGGGAAACACATTTTGAAAAGAGAAAATGTCAAGCAAATGCTTGACAGCTTGAGCCTTTTGGACGCATTCAGGAACTAGAAGTGAACCTGGGTAACTTGAATACATGACACTGAAGGCAGAGATAAAACCTGAAGAAGTAAGCAGGGGTTGTATCAACAAAGGATTTTGTTCTCCAGCTCAGACTCTTCAGACTTCATTCTGATGATTACAGGAGCCTCAAGAGGCCTCAGGTAAGAAGGGACAGGATTTGAGTCACACTTTTAAATACAAGGCTTGTGCAAGAGCATGGAGGGAGAGAGGTTGGAAGAGGAGAGGACAGTTAGGAAGCTATTTGCAACAGTCTTCATGAGCGCTGATAGCTCAGACCGGACCGCACAGGTAGGAATAGCACAGGGAGACTGGGATGAGAGATATTCAGGCACAGCATCAGCAGGATCTAGCGGCTGACTGGGGTAAGGAGAGAGAAATGAGGTTTAGGCTAATTTCCAACTTCCTGATTTAGTCAACCTAATCATGATGATGTCATTCACTGGAGAGAGGGGTTGGCATTTGGGAAAACCTGCCTTGTTCAGTGCTGGGTCTGAAGTCCCTGTTGGAAGTCTTGGCAACGTCTCTTAAAAACAAGAACAGCTTGCAATGGTTTTCAGCTCAAGGAGCCCAGAAGACCTGGTTTGCATACCAGCCCCAATACTTAACGCCTGTGTAGGCCTTGGCGTGCATCCTTTCCATGACTCAGAATGAACCCAACTTCTCAATACCGTTAAGGAAAATGTGTGTTGTGATTGGCACACAAGTTCATTTAACATATTGAGAGTCAGCTCTAAGTGGGTTGGTGATGGATACAGACAAAATCCCTGTTCTTGTGGAGCTTATATTCTAGTGGGTACATAATTATGAAAGAAAAATAAAATATGCCATCCCTAGTCACCCAGTCAGCCTTGCATCCCAGATGGAAACAGGGAATCAGTGTGACAGGATGGGCCGTGGATTGAAATGATCCTCTAGGGAGGAAGTTACTATCCTCAAAGGCAGAAGTCAGCCTGATAAATATCTGAATCCCCAGACCCAACAACAACAGTGTCTGGTACCTAACCTGTATTCAACAAATGTTTGCTGAAGATGAAAATGAGTGAGTTCAGCAGTTTTCACTGGTAAAAAATGCTGAATCTGGAAAGAGCTCTGCTGCTGGTGGCAGGCACAGTTCACAGGGTCTTATCACATAACTGCGACTGGCTTGTGCGGCTCCCATGCTCACTAACGAAATGTCAATGACCTACTTAGCTTTCCAAGTCAAAATAAAGAAGTCACTCTGTAAACTGCAACATAATGAGCTGTAACATATGAAGATTTCTCTCTAACATATTAACAAACTCACCTGCAATATCACCAAAACATCACTACAATTTCTGGAATAATATGATGCCTTGAAACTGAATAATTTATTTGTACATTTGCTGACAATGTGCATTTCTGACATCCCATTATTTTCAATTCTGCATCATTTCCTGGTGCAATGTGGTCTCCATTCTGCCACACTATAACAGAAACCTACTTAATTTCTCACTCACTGAAATTTCAAGAGAGATTTCCCAAGAATGCCACTTTTACATCCAGCAGCAACTAAATGTTGAAGAGTGGTGATCCAATTCATTCTTGCAATAAGCCTAAGGCGCAGGTACTCTTGTTATCTCTGCTATACAAACGAGGAAACAGAGGCACAGATGGGGTTAAGTAAGTGACTGTGGGGGCCTAGGTTGTGAGAATGAAGCCTCAGGATGATTGGTTTCAATGTTTCCTGGGTTGGAAGCATTTTCACCTTCTTTGTCTCATTTGGAATTTCCTGAAACTCTGTGAAATGGTTTCATGCTCTTCTGCAGTGACTTTTTTTTTTTTTTTTAATGACGGAAGGGTTAGGAAACTGTAGAAGAAAGATCTATTATTTATTGAACAACTACTACATACTCTGTACTTTATTTTTAAAATTGGATTTATTTCTCACACTACTCTCAGAAAGGACATGTACCTTATACTGTTTGCTCCTCCAGTTTGATGATCAGGAGACAGAAGCTCAAAAATGTTCAGTGACTTCAAGTCACAAGACCATTACGTGACTGCAATGTGACTTGAACTCTTTGTTTAATAGTAAACACCCTTCTCTTTTAGATCAGAGAGAATGTGCCCCATGGGTGGAGAATCCAGGCTTTTCTTGTGATATTGTAAATTGTGCTGTTGGACCAAATCAGCTCTTGCATTCCTGGACAGCATGATCATATGACTTGAAGAATCGCATTTGTCCATATATTCTTTTGTTCAAAAAGTGACACATTTTATTTATTGCGGAGCTGGTGGAAAATATTGTTCATTTAATCAGGACCCCTGTCGCTAAAGCACATGAGAGAAATTTTTTTACGCTTCACTGTTAGAAAAGAGAAATCCATGATTCTTCTAATCAGCTCATTCATTGGTTTATATGAGACGATCTTTGGGATTCTTCTAACTTAATGTCTTTCTCTTCTTTGGCAACTAATAAGTTTAGAAAAGAATTTGCAGCATACCTTTAGAAAGTATACAGAATTACAACGCCAACAGCCGTTCAGCTCCCTTTTGGGAATGAGCCATTTTGGGCAGGAACCAATAACTCAGGCTATTTTCCTATCCTATTTTTTTCCTTTGTCTCAATTTTCTCAATAACAATGTCCTTATATGCCATATGCTATCTTAATTTCATTTTGGAATTTTGTTGGGTTAAATACATAAACATTGGTATGCATTATTATGTATTGTTAAAAATATTGTTATTTATTATATGATTATCTATTCATATATGTAATATTATTATGTATTAAATATGTAAACAATGTACATTTCCCATGTGTAATATTGCAATACATATATTGGTTTCATCCATGGTTCCTGGCTCATACCTCCCTTTGCCTTTATTACAGTCTTTTGTTAAAATGTTGGGTTGCTTTAGGTTTCAGAAGCAGGTCTTAGAAAATGGAAGCTGATCTGACCTTCCCCTGCCCTCTTTTCACCAGTCCAAGGCAAAACTATGAATCATACGACCCTCATTTCAGAAGCAGCCCTGTCCTGTGCCCTGGAGAAAGGAATACTGCACAGACAGGCCAAGATAAATCAGAACAGACATGTATGTCATGCAGGCTTTCCCCACCCAGTGTAGTATTCTTACATCATACCTTTTTATTCCAATCGCCTTTCTACCCAGTTATCAATTGTGCTTATCCAGTGAAATTTCCATAAAAGGCCCATGGGGTTGGTGTATGAAGACCTTCTGGATAGCTGAACACATGTAGGTGGAGGCTCCTGGAGGGTGGTGCACCCAAGGAGGGCAGTGCACCCAGGGAGGGGCATGGAAGCTCCATGCTTCTTCCCCCACACCCCGTCTTATGCATCTCATCATCTGTTTCCTTTGCAATATCCTTTATTATAAACTGGCAAATGTGTTTTTCTGAGTTCTGTGAGCCTCCCCAGCAAATTAATTGAATACAAAGATGAAATTGTGGGGAACCAGACTTAAATCCAGTTGTTAGTGTTGGAGTCAAATTGGGGGACACCCAGCTGGTATCTCTAGGTAGATAGCGTTGAAGTTGAATTGGAGAACACCCAACTGGTATCTTCTGCAGAATGAATTGCTCGCTTTTTGGGAGAGAGAAATCCCCACACATCTGGGGGTCACAGAAGTCTGTTGCTGATTGTTGTTGAGTGAGAAAATAGGAAAAAAAAGCACATTATATTTGGGTTTAATATTTCCACAGACCATGAAACAAGCCATCTTCAGAAGCCAATCTACATGTGGGGGTGATATTTCCTAGGAAGTCATCCAGAGAGAGAAACTGCACAACAGTGTTGATAACAATAAAAATAATGAATAATTAATAAGTGATCACATATCATGTGTTTACAATGTGCTTATTATGCTAAATTTTTCCCATGTATTTAATCTCCACAGTAAACTCAGAAGTAAATAAAACCAACCATTTTTACAGATGAAGAAGTTGAATGTTAGCAAGATTAGAGCTTGTCCAAGGCCACTACCCGGCAAAAGGTGAAGCTAGGGTCCCATCTCAGGTCTCCCTGCCTCCAGACCCCATTTTTTTTTTAAATAGGTCATGAAAGGAGCTGAGCAATAGAGGGAGGCTGGAAGGAGGGAAAGTAAAGCAGCCAGTGAATGACCACAGGAAAGATTTCATTCAAGTCTCTGGTTTCAATTCTATTGGTTTTTAGGCCCCTGAGACAGATGATGTAACCCGGTAATATGTATTGTATTCACTACCCTGCAGAATTATTAATTCAAAAAGGTGAGAGATTTATGAGTTTTGCACAGTCCTGTTTCATAGCTGCAATGTTGAGCTTCCCCAGGGAGGCAGCTTGAGAGCAGTGGCTTTTCTGTGGAGTCAGCACAGTTTTAACTGAATTGGCCCCACAGAAGAATGAATAAGGCATGGCTGAAATGGCATCAAAAGCGATTGTCACTAGCACCCAGGAGAGAAGGGAACAATTGATGACAGCCTGGAATGCAGCTCACACTGAGATTCTCAGGTCAGGCAAGCTGGTCCACTCCCTGCTCTGTCAGGTGGGGGTTATTCACCTCCCCTTTCTCTATTTAACCTATAGTTTACATTTAAAACAATATACACCCTTTCCAAAGTAACTAAAATGTACAGAAAAACAAAAAAAATTAAAATTTGTCTTATCCTCCCAGACAATTACTATATGAGATCATATCCTTCCAAATCTTTTTCTATGTAAATACAATTACAAATTTTTTTAAAATTCTACTGCATCTGCTATTTTAAAAGCAGCTAATTTTCTGTAAAAATATATTATGAGCATTCGCTCATGACCATAAATTTTCCACTGCAGCAGAGGTTAGAGATTGGTGGCTCACAGTTATTTTCCCGTTTTACTGCGTAGTATCTTGACAGACTAAGTAGCTGGACAGCATGTGGTAGACTTGGTATCAATTTTAAAAACTTATCATTTACTGCTTCATCATAGTCCAGGCTCACAATTGCATGTAACTGCTTGGCTGCTGTAGGTGTCTGTGTGAGGCTCCTGCGCTACTAAGTCATGAGAAACCTTTGAATGCTGTGTGAGTTTCCTGTTGCTGCTGTAACAAATGACCACACACTTCCTGGCTCAAATCAAAATGTATTTATTCTCTGACAGTCCCCTGGGTCAGAAATCTGACACGGTTCTCACAGGGCTAAAATCAAGGTGTCAGTAGGGTTGCAATCCTTTCAGAAGCTCTAAGGAAGAATCTGTCTCCTTGCCTTCAGCTTCTAGAGGCCGTCTGTGTGAATGGACTCAGTGCCCCTTCCCCTTCCTCAAGGTCAGCAAAGTAGCATTTGTCTGACTTTCCTCCACCATCACCTCTTACTCTGATCGCAGCTCTCCACTTTTAGAAATTTATGCATTTAGATTGGACCTACCTGAATAATCAAGGGTAATTTCTCCATTTCAAGGTCTTTAACCTTAATCAAATTTTCAAAGTCACAGGTTCTGGGGATTAGGACAGGGACATCTTTGGAGCGACTGTTTTTCCTGGCAGAAATGGTATACCATCTTATCACTCCAGGTCTATCATTTACTTAACCTGTCTCCTATTAACATACATTTAGGCTGCTGCCAACATTTTTGTTGTATAAACAATCCTTCAGTAAAAATTAATACAACTAAATCTTCCCTTAGCTTTCATTGTTTCCTTAAAGGAAATTATTAAAAGCAAGATTTCTTGATTGAAGCCTATGCCCATTTGTAAAGTGTTTCTACTTTCACACTCAGTGTTCAGTACATATTTCCTAGGTACCAGCTTTGTGTCAGGCATTCTTCTGAGTAGAAAGAATGTATTAGTAAACAAAACAGAAAAAACAAAGTAGCCATTCTCAGTAGTTTCAGATGAACTATTGTCTTTTAGCAATAGTTCAACTACTTTTGATGCTAATTTTACAATTTTCTTTATTCAATTCACCTATTTCTTAAGGAACTAGTCTGTCTTTCTTTCTTTCTTTCTTTCTTTCTTTCTTTCTTTCTTTCTTTCTTTCTTTCTTTCTTTTCTTCCTTCCTTCCTTCCTCCTTCTTCCTTCCCCTTCCCCTTCTCTTCCCTTCTCCTTCCTTCCTTTATTCCCTCATTCCCCCCTTCCTTCCCTTTCTTTCACCAGTCTTTATATAGGTAATATAGATGTAATTAGAATACATAGGTATTCTAATATATCAAAAGCAACCAACTAAGCTGGAATATAAAGGAAAATCCATTTGCTTACACTGAGAAAACTCAAGGTTCCTGATGCAGTTTTACCACACAGGAGCAGTGTGAACTTGGAGATGGCCTCTGGTCTTTTTCAACCTATGTGATGCAGATATGTGTTAAGCATATCTATGTGTTAAGCAACTTCTCAATCACGCTACATATATTATTCCAGTGATTTCTCACAAAAATCCAAGAGTTAAATGTCCTTAATAATGCCATTTTATATATCATAAATCATTCTGTTATAAAGACACATGCACACATATGTTCATTGAGGCACTGTTTACAATAGCAAAGACCTGGAACCAACCCAAATGCTCATCGATGATAGACTAGACAAGAAAAATGTGGCACATATACACCATGGAATACTATGCAGCCATAAAAAAATGATGAGTTCATGTCCTTTACAGGGACATGGATGAATCTGAAAAATGTCATTCTCAGCAAACTGACACAAGAACAGAAAATCAAACACCACATGTTCTCACTCACAGATGAGTGTTGAACAATGAGAACACATGGACACAGGGAGGGGAGCATCTCACACTGGGGTCTGTTGGGGAGGACTAGGGGAGGGACAGCGGGGGGTAGGGAGATTGGGGAGGGATAACATGGGGATAAATGCCAGATACAGGTGATGGGGGGATGGAGGCAGCAAACCACATTGCCATGTGTGTACCTATGCAACAATCCTGCATGATCTTCACACGTACCCCAGAACCTAAAGTACAATTAAAAATATATATATATAAAAGAAAGAATGCCATTTTACAAAGTAGGAAATGAAGGCACAGAGAGGTGAAGTAAACTGTCCAAGGTCACACAGCTAAGAAGTATTAGAGTCTGGATTTAAGCAAGGCCGTCTGATCTCATAGCCTATACTCATAATCTTCTTAATCCTTGTCATAGGTTAAAACTTGTTCCATACTTTGAAGTTCTAACCTCCAATACCTCAGAATGTGATTTTATTTGGAAATAGGGCCATTGCAGATGTAATTTATTAAGAGGAAGTCATGCTGAAGTAGAGTGGGCCCCAATCCAAAATAACCAGTGTTGTAAAAACGGAAGATGTGGATACCTGCCAAGAGAACATCATGGGAAGATAAAGGCAGAGAGTGGGATGATGCTTCTACAAGCCAAGGAATGCCGAGAACCACCAGCAGCTAAAAAGAGACCAGGAAGGATTCTCCGCTGCAAATTTCCTAGAGAGCTTCCCAACATCTTGTTTTCAGAGCTTTAGCCTCCAGATTTGTGAGAAAATAAATTTCTGCTGTTTAAGCCACCCAGTTTGTGGTACTTTGTCATGGCAGATCTAAGGAACGAATGCAATCCTGATCTCCATAGTGGAGATAAATTGGTTTGCTTTTAGCTTATAGATGACATGAATCATATAACCAACGCTGTCTTACTTTTCTTTGGTTCTGAGGAAGCTTAGAGCAAGGTAACAATTGTAGGGCTTTAGGGGGTGCATTCTGCTACCCAAATGTCTCTACGCAGACCCTGGCATTCCAGCTGTATTTTATCTTTACTCCAATATCCTTATTTATAGAAATCTTATTGTATCACATGCAGGTTTTTAAAAACTAACTTTTAATTTAAAAATTAGTTTTAAATTTTAACTTTTTAAATATTAACTTTTAAAATTGCTTTTGATGGGAAAAACCACAATTACTTTTGCACCAACACAATATAAAGAACACAGTTGAGAACAATTTCTAGAAGGGAGAGGGGACTTGCCTGGAGTCAGGAGTTATTTCTAGTAGGTGCTGGGCTAGCACCAAACCACGTTGTACCCTCAGTGCAGTAGGAATGCTTCACCATGGTGAGGTCAGCAGGGGGGGGGTCCATACACCTCTTTTCATTCCTTTTCCCATCTTCTCTGGCTCTCACAACTATTCCGGATGGAAGACCCCACCTCATGACAACCCACTCTTGACCCTACTTCTGAAACCAACTTAACTGAGGCAACATGAACAACACCAATAATAGGCAGGGCACAGTGGTTCACGCCTGTAATCCCAGCACTTTGGGAGGCTGAAGCAGGTGGATCACCTGAGGTCAGGAGATCGAGACCAGCCTGACCAACATGATGAAACCTCATGTCTAAGAATACAAAAACTTAGCAGAGTGTGGCGGCGCATGCCTGTAATCCCAACTACTTGGGAGGCTGAGGCAGGAGAATTGCTTGAACTCAGGAAGTGGAGGTTGCAGTGAGCTGAGATTGCAACATTGCACTCCACCATAGACAACAAGAGCAAAACTCAAAACTCTGTCAAAAAAAAAAAATAGTAGAGATGACACATCTTTTTTTTTTTAACTTTTATTTTAGGTTCAGTGGTCCATGTGAAGGTTTTGTTACATAGGTAGACTCATGTAACAGGGGTTTGTTGTACAGACTATTTCCTTACCCAGGAATTAAGCCCAGTATCCAATGATTCTCTTGTCTTCTCTGCTCCTCTCTCTTCTTTGACACCCTCCACTTTCAAATAGATACCAGTGTCTGTTGTTTTCTTCTTTGTGTTCGTGAGTTCTCATCATTTAGCTCTCACTTATAAGTGAGAACATGTGATATTTGGTTTTCTGTTCCTGCATTAGTTTGCTAATGATAACAGCCTCCAGCTCCATGCATGTTTCCAAACAAGACATTTTCTCGTTCTTTTTTATGGCTGCATAGCAATCCATGGTGTATCTGTACCACATTTTCTTTATCCAATCTGTTATTTAGGTTGATTCCATGTCTTTGCTATTGTGAACAGTGCTTCAGTGAACATTCACCTGCATGTGTCTTTACGGTAGAATAATTTACATTCCTCTGGGTGCATATGCAGTAATGGATTGCTGGATCAAATGGTAGTTCTGCTTCTAGCTCTCTGAAGAATTGCCACACTGCTTTCCACAATGGTTGAACTAATTTTCCCACCAACGGTGTGTAAGTGTTCCCTTCTTTCTGCAACCTTGCCAGCATCTGTTATTTTTTGACTTTTTAATAATACCCATCTTGTGGGCATTTGAATTTATCTTCCCCCATAAACCAGGATCCAGTCACTCTATCCATGATGCTTTTTCACAAAACCTAGGACCTGCAAGGAGCTCACTGACCAATAAAGCTGCTGAAGTGGTGAGAAAAAAAAATGTAGTAATGGAAAGACTATCTATAGTCTTTGATCCTATTTCTCCTACTAGCTTGGTGTTCTTGGTCAAATCACCTAGCCACCTGGGACACACTTGGTTCTTCATCTGTGAGGTGGGAATTTCTACCCTACACGAAGGTTGTGTGGAAGAGAGATTCAGCATCTCCTCACACAGTTTTGGTGCACAGTAAATGTTAGCTCTTTCTAACACTCTTGCTTCTATTTTGCAGCTAATTGCCTCAGCCTCTGCTGCCGCTGTGAACCTACCAGGAAGAGCTCTCATGTCCAAGAGCTCTGATGTCCACGATGAATCAGGGTTCAGCTTTCCTCTCTCTTCCATCACTTTACTCCACAAAGGCATAAATCTCAGAGCCACGGGAACAAGAAGACAAAGGCTGCCCTTGGGTATGAAAGAGCAGACCAGGAGGGAAAGATGGTTCTTCCAATCTCAAATCAGCGGTCACCATCCCAGCTTGTCTCCTTTAACAAAAGAGACTTGGGGAGTCCTGGATGCTCAAGCCATCAGCCTGTCCAGGGTAATGTGTTCATCTCTTCCTAACTTGCTCTGTCTTTGGTATTGTTAGGACAGGATGCGTGAAAATCTGAACAGCTCCAGTGACCAGGTATCAGCAGTTTATCAAACAAAAGCTGACATTTCAACTGAACAATTTTATTTCTCTTTAAAGCACCATGACACAAAAAAGCTCGGATTGTTAGTATGATCTGTATTGAGGCTTTGCTGTCAGAGAGGGGACGCCGATACTTGGAGCCAGCAATGGCACAAGAGAAAGGAAGTAATATTCCCTGAGGACCTGTGTATGCCAGGCACTGGGCTGGGGATCCTGTATTCTGCATCCTTACTAGAATCCGTATACTGGATGCGATGATCTTCATTGCATAGGTGAAGACTGATTCTCTGAGAAGAGTCATCCACTCCACGTCTCCCTTTATAAAGTGTAAAAAGAGGTTCAATTCCTGGCATATCACTTTCCTCTACATGAAATTCTCCTAGTCTGCAGATAAAAAGCACAGGTTCTCATCCAGTCTCTCCTACGTAAGTGCTGGGTGAGCCTAGGCAAGTCATATAGATTCTCCCTGAGTTTCAGTCTCTTATCTTTAAAATTGAAATACTTATTTCAGCCCTCAACTATTTCTGGGATCACTGTATAACTCAGTCAAGATAATCTGTCACGTGAGTCATCCAGAGCGTAGACTGAAAACCTGGGCAGTGAAACACTGAATGGCCTGGCAGATCCCGGACCCCTCTTAACTGGTACAGTTTAATTCATGTCTCTAGAAGTACAGTTTTCAAAACTGAGTTCTGATTCCACATGTGTGTTATCCAAAAGGGAATTTCCATGCCTGGTGTTTAGGCAGAAACAATTGTTTTTAGGGGAAAATGGACTTGAAATTAAGGCATTATTGAAAAATAGATTCACTTTGTTCTGTGCTTTGTCTTTGGTTGTGCATGTTTAACTCCAACATGGTACTCAAATTACCATGACTGAATTTTAATATTCTGAACAGTCCAACAAAGAGGTTATTAATTAGTATTTCTAGCTATCTACAGCCCATTAAATCTGTTGCTTGTTAAAGGCAGTATAGTTTCAAGTTCAAATGACTTAAAATAATGAGCAGAATTCATTTTCAGTTCATTAACACAGTTGTCAGCCTTCCTGGGCAGGTAGCAGTAGCGTTAAGTTTTACCGCCCACAGATGAAGCTGCCGAGGACAGGGACGTCCTCTTCCTGGGTCTCTGTGCCTTCTTCATTCTTGTCACACTTCTCAGCAATGTGCTAATTCTCTGATCTTTTGACATTGCCGTTCGCTGGAAAAAGGACATTAATCAAAATATGTATGCTGAAATTTTATTTAAGCAGAAATAAGGACACTCATAAGTTCAAGTTTCTGTGTTAGCGTTTTCATTAGAAATGTGCAGAATCTCAAGACTGGCCTCTGCATGGAAGCAAGTTAGCCTTAAGGGGATCCAGTGGGGCAGGCACTGGCTCTGGCTCCTTCCTCCTCCCTGTGCCAGTACAGCTCTGCACCTTTGCACCTGGATCCAGCTGGGGGAGGGTCTATCCAAATGCACACTCCATTTCTTCAGCAGCATTTCTGCTTTATACTTCTCTGCCAGCTCAGTACTTTCTGTGAGCATTAAATAAAATTAAATATATAGAGTATATATATGTATGTGTATAAATGTATATGTATATGCACAGATATATGTGTGTGTATACATATACATATAGAGAGAGACAGAGACAGGAAGAGTTGAATGCTGAGTCCCATTTGAAATAGAGTCCTAATCCTCACCCCCAAAACCTCTGAATATGACTTTATTTGGAAAAGAGTATTTGCAAATGTAATTAGGAGATTGAGAGATTAGGGATCTCAAGATGAAATTATCCTGAATTATCCAGTTTTTTCCTAAATTCAGCATCAAATGTCCTTATAAGAGAAAGGCAGACAGAGGTCTGAGACAGTGAGGAGAAGGCCATGTGGCAGAGTGATGTGGCCACATACCAGGGAGTTAAGGGACTACCGGAAGTGAGAAGAGGCAAGAAGAGGTTCTCTCACTAAGCCTTCAGATTCCTGGCCTCCAGAACTGTGAGAGGGAAAATTCTTACTGTTTTAAGTGACCAAGTTTACAGTAATTTGCCATGACAGCCTAAGAAACAAATTACTTATACACACACACACACACACACACACACACACACTGTCACACCTACACACACATGCATACGTGCACATATGTACATAGATATAGAAATGTGTACACATGTCCAACACTGGCCTGGCACACACTTTATATTCAATAAGCATCTTTCCCTTCTCCTCTCCCTGTCCTGACCTTCGTCAGTGTCCAAGAGTGAAAGTGGCTCTGGAAAATCAGCACCCCATGATACCAAGTGTCCCTCATCTGATTTCAACGTTTGCACTGAAGGTCTTCTTTTAATAGTTTCTTCTTCCTGTCTCAATCCTGTCACCCTCTGAACCAAGATGTGCAGGGTACCTCTAAGGCCAAGCTCTGGGCCGAATACAACTCGCAGAGGCCTGCAGAGATCCTTCATCAGTGGTCCAGTGTGGTCCAGAGAAAAGGACCCACTTGAGAAAACATGTAAGTCCTCAGAAAATCCACTGCTTCAGTTACCTGGAATAGATGTTCTTCAGGCCGCTCCATACGCCACAGTGCTATAAGTACACATGCACTTAAATAGCCTTTGCCACATGTCAGATTCTGCAATGAGCTTTTTTTATACAGTAACTTATTTAATGCTTACATTATTTCTTCATATGGACTACTATTTTATGTCATCCTATGAGGAAGAAACTGAGGCACAAAGAGATCACGGAGCTTGTGTGCCGAGGTGCTGGAGGTGTGAACCCCAGCCATGGGTCTCCTGGGTCTGTACTTTTCAACGCTGCCTGAGACTGTGAATAAATGACAATCCTGGGCATCTTTCAGCCCTTTCTCACACCTAAACATATCCTAGCGATGTATTTTTTTGTTGTTGTTATTTTTTCTTCTCTTAATCACACAGGATTTGCTCACTTGGAAACTGGTTTAAAAACAATAGGCTTTTTTTTTTTTGGCATAAACTACTAAAAAGACATGAAATGGAAGTAAATACATTGGTTATATTTCCTGTGGGGAACTCTAAAGATTTTTGGAATATACTGTAATCTCCTAAAATGAACTTTTCTAAGGCTCTGTGAAAAAATTAATAAAGAGAAGGAAATGGAGATGGAACGCATATCATGCTTGATTTTCACTGACTTTGGTGTTGAGGAGATGTTAAGGGTTTCCTATCAGGTAGGCTCAGTGAAAAAGATAGTTGAAGATTCGCCTGTTTTTTTTGTTTTGTTTTGTGTTTTTTTGTTTTTGTTTTTTGTTTTTTGAGACAGAGTCACTCTCTGTCGCTCAGGCGTGCAATGGTGTGAGCTCACCTCACTGCAACCTCCGTCTCCCATGTTCAAGTGATTCTCATGCCTCGGCCTCCTGAGTAGCTAGGACTACAGGCACACACCATCATGCCTAGTTAATTGTTATATTATTAGTAGAGACGAGGTTTTATCATATTGTCCAGGCTGGTCTTGAACTCCTGACCTCAGGTGATCCACCTGCCTTGGTCTCTCAAAGTGCTGGGATTACAGGTATGAGCCACCATACTCAGCCGCCATGTGTTTTTATTCATTCCTTTGGCCTTTCCAACAGAGGCACCTAGAGTCTCAGGGTTAGAGGAGGGGATAACTTGTTTCACTCATGGATTCCATAAAGAGGGAGTTTTGTTTCCCTAAACACGTTTAAGATCTTTCTCTGTCCCCTTTACTCAATCCTCCCTGAAGAGGTGGAGTGACTCACCACGTTGACATATTTAGGAAAATTATACTGGGCATGCTCAGCTCAGCTCAGTTCCTCTTTTTCACCCAGTCCTAGTCACCTTTGCTGAGCTGGAAAAAAAGCCAGAAGTGGCACCCTTCTGGTCCAATCTCACCTGGCAAAGGGCCATGTGAAGAAATCTGCTGTGGCAGAGGTTTCTGGTTTCTGCACCCCATCTTTTTGGCTCAAGGCTGCAGTAATTCAAGTTCAGACTGGTACGGGAGAATCCTCCCTCCAAGACATATTGCAAGTATTGCCACTTTCTGCCTCTGGGACTCTCTGACGCTGAATGAGCCTGTTTGGCCAACAAACTTGTACAGCAGAAATGCTGGGTACAGCCAGGCATGGAGGTGCACATGTGTGGTCCTAACTACTCAGGAGGCTGAGGTGGAAGAATTGCTGAAGCCAGGAACTTGAAACTAGCTGGTTAATATATTGAGATCCCTTCTCTATGAAACATTTTAAAAATTGGCCAGGCATAGTGGTATACTCCTGTAGTCCCAGCTACTGGGAGGCTGAGACAGAAAGATCGCTTGAGCCCAGGAGGCCGAGGCTGTAATGCGCTATGATGGCCCAATTGCACTCCAGCTTAGGAAACAGAACAAGGCTCTGTCTCATAAAGAATTAAGAAAGAAATGCTGGGCAGTTAAACCTCTAGAGGCAACCCTTAGTCCATCGGGAAAGGAGCCAGTGGCTTCATGCTCCAGCTTCTCCTCCTTCGGACGGCAATTCTGCAAGCATCCTTTGTTTATTTCAGGGTGTTTGGAACAATCAAGCCTCCTCTAGACCTGACCTTGATAAGACACTATTGTGCCAGCTTTTTCTCCTCCCTACTCTCATTCCCCAAACACCCTCATTTTTCCTTCCTGGAATCATCCCCCAAAAAATCAACCTACATCCAAGTCCTCGTCATAGTCCCTGATTTGTGGGGAATCCAGACTGAGACACCGCCTGATCCCACAAATTCAGTGACCAAAGCTATTTTGTGCTGACACCAAGCAAAGACTTTCAGGGTTTGGTGTCAACAAAGCTTCTGTCTGGGCCTCTATGTTTATCTGGTTTTACTTCTTTAATCACTCAGACTTTGGAAGAGGAGAATTGTGCTCTTATGGGGAGGAACACTCATAAAGACTCCAGCATGCAGAAGTTTTTAATACATTTATGGTATTTCACAGTTTGCAAAGTGCCTTTGCATCTGTGACTTCAACAATGTAAGGGACACACACATACACACAGAGCAAAGGTCTCAGCAAGGCCACTCCCTACCTCTGTAACCTAAGGCATTTCACAAACTCAAGCATTAAATAAGCTGTCTAAGAAAGAACATTGCCTTCAAAAGGCTCACTTCAAACTAGAAGAAGAAAAACAGGGAAGTATAAATTACTGGCAGAAAGTTACACGGCCTTTAAGGCCCCAGTATGAGATACCAGGACACCACTGGGAACTGGATGGTAAATAATAACACCATTCCCTGGGCCTTGGCGTCATTTTGGATTCTTGGATAGGTTGCCTAAAATCTCTAAGTCCTGGTAGCCATCTGGAAAAATGAATGTAAAAACACTGCAGTCCTTTTCTGAAGCGGAGTAAGAAGACATTGAATGAGATAGGTAAAGCAGTTAGCAAATGGCTTGGCACACAGCTGGTCCCTAGTGAACCCTAGACATTTATATTAGTGACCCATTGCTATCTATATATTACCACAGAACTTAATGGTTCTAATAAAATAAATGAACATGCATTATTTCGCACAGTTTCTGAGGGTCAGGAATTCATGGGCTATCTGATTGGTTAATTCCGGCTGTTAGTCTCCCATGAGACTTCAGTCAGAGGTCAGCGGGGCTGCAGCCATTTGAAGGGTGGACTGGGCTTGGAACATCTGATTCCAAAGTGGTTGCCCCTCATGGCTGGCAAGTTGGCATTGGCAATTGGCAAGAAGACGCGATTTCTTGCCACAGAAACCTCCCCACCGAGCTGCTAAGGGGAATGTCCTCATGGTATGGCAGCTGGCTTCCTATATGTATATGCATATGCATATGTATTTCTATTTCTATTTCCACCTCTACTTTTACTTCTGTGTTTCTATATCTAGATCAATGTAGTTTAAGGTAAATTTTAAAACCATCAGTTCCAACCATAGGAGCAGAGACGAATGAGATGTCACTAGGAACTTCCTGTAATCCTTCCAAATAAGTATATTCTATTTGGGCAAGCAGAAAGGTGGCAATAGCAGGTGCAAGGACAGGGAGGAAGGATAGACACATATCTGAAAGACAGATGGATGAAGCCATGGGGTAGAAGACTCAAGCTGGGAAGAACACAGGGAGAGGCGAAAACAGATGCCAGTGGAGGAGAGAGCAATGAGGTCAACAGCAGATTATTGGACACACTTCAGCAGGAGTCTAACCTGATCAAAGTGGCCACAGCTAAGATTGGTGTAGGCATAATGCAAAGGAGCAGGGCAGCTTGACACATCTTGGAGGCAGGAGACTGTTCGACTTTTCAATATGCATTTATTATGAGCAAAATGCATGTCAGTGTGGGGTAATGGGTACTAATTTACTCAAAGACCCCTTGAGAGAACATCTTAAGCTCAGCCTTCCAGACAAGTAGAAATTAAGATATTACAATACTTGTGAGCAATAACTCTGAGCTGACGGCCCATGCAGTCTTCCTGGGTTCTGGTGATTATAGCCAAGCCTGGGCACACTTTGAGAGAAGCCTTATGGCAGCAGATGCCTTGCCAGCTTTTCTTGAACAGCATCATCAGGATCGTTGGAGGACCCTGCATGGACATTGCTATGTACAGGAATCTTCACCTGATAGTAACTGAGCATCATTACCTGTTATTGAGCAGCATTACCTAATATACTGAGCATCATCATTACCCGTTATCCCGGGCGCACCTCATAAATCCCAGAACGGAAGGCAGTGTGGTGAAGGGGGCAGTGCTTGTATTATCTAGAGTTGGACTGACTCAGGTTCAAACCCCAGTTGCTTGATACCTGCATTTTTCATGAACTTATGTTTCTTTCTTTCTCTGTGTGTGTATGTGTTAAGATAAGACAATAACTACTAGAATGACTGCAGTCAATTAAATAAGAGTCTACTTAAAAATTATCTCATTCTTGGTAGATGTTAGCTCCCTTCCGTTTTGCTTGGTTTCTCCAGTTCCATAACAGAATGTACTGAAAAGAATCAGGCATTATTATCTGAGGATGGTGACCTTTAAGCAATAGTGACACCCCACTGGGAGGTTCTTGACCCTAAAGAATATTATTGGCCAAGTGAGGTTTCCAAAATCCATTACAGGTCACACCATTGACACTGTGTTGCTCCTTTTTAAACTCGCTTACTGGTGATCTTGAAATCTGTCCCTTAAATTCTGATTATGACACTCTCAGCATGGTGACCTGTGTCCAAGTCTGCTTTTAAAATGCATGTTTTCATCTATCTCTGATAGTTAATCCAGGTCTTATCCAAAGATTATCCTTATTTGAATTTTCTATTCCAGGTCGACCATTTAAAATCTATTCTTTGGTATGAACCAAAAACACAAAAATGCCCAGTCTAAACATGCTATATTACCTGTGACTCAAGCACACAAGCAGCTCTTGGGGAACACATCGGCTGAGAAAGAATGAAGCATTTGTTATTGAAATCACCAAGAGTCTGGGGTTGTTTTATGACAGTAAAATGTTGTCTATCTTTATTAAATAAATTAGAAGGTTTGGGTTTAACACTCATGTCATAATTAGCAAATAATCAGTTCCAGATCCTTGGGCCAGAGAACACCAATGAGGCTCCCATCCACATAGAAGGGTTTGGGATAAGATGGTGTTGGTTTCAAACCAAATTGAGAGCAGTTCTATGGGATGAAGCCTGGGGGCTGGAGGACCAATCCCGATGAATAGTAATCAATCTGGATCAAAGGAAATGGTATTTGGTGCTTAATCTGAATAATACGGTGCAGCTGAATCTGAAAGAAATGGCTAAAAAATTAATCTCATAGGGTCATAGGGGGAGAAAAACACCTACATATGTAAGGCTAACATTATGGATGCTTCAGAGCTAAGGTACTGTGGCACCTGGCTCATCTGGTGCCCTGAGTTTAGGGTAGGGGTCGGCATAGACCGCATGGGACATTGCATCTTTGGGCCATGGTTTTCTCTTTCTGTAATATAAAAATAATGATATTTATCTCATATTTAGTGCTAAACCATGTATGGCCAAAAACAAAAGGCAGCAGCATAAATGGGCAAGAATTGCATACAAGACAAATTCCAGTTGAGGTTTCACCTTAAACAGATGGTGCACTCTTCCCAGACTTCGGCAGGACAATTTTCTCATCATGTGAGCACACTTACAAATCGTTCCAGCTGTTCCAAAATCCCCATCCAGGTCTGTAGCCAGGTAGAGATTACAGTTTGCTCTGACTCCATTACGTTTCTATTAGAATTTTCCACACTCAGCAGGGGTTCTCCATTCTAACAGCTCATTTGATGAGCCAGCAACAAAAAATAATTTGTAATTTGGACAAATTAGGACAGCCAGAGGAGTATTGTTCTGTTTTGTTTCCCCAGCTTTATCGAGGCATAATTGGTATGCAAAAGGTTGCACATAATTAATGTGTATAATTTGGTGAGCTCGAACATAACTCATGTTACCATCATTGCCACAATCAAGGTAACAAACATTTTCATTGCCTTATTTAAAAGTTTTATTGTGACCCTTTATGTACATGTGTGATAAGAACACAGCATGAGGCCTGCTCTTTTAACAAATAAATTTTTAAGTTCATGATACCTTATTGTTAACTCAAGGCACTAGAGTGTATATTAAGTATCTGAGATATTCAAACATAGAAAGAGTTTCCTGTTAATCAGGTGACAGCTGAAAGGTAACTGGCTGCAAAGCACAGGTCTAGAAAACCTGTTTCCACCACATGGCTTTTGCCATAGTGGTCTCAGAGAGCTCAACGTTATTTTCTTCTTATCTGCACATTTATCGGGGACTTGCAATGGACCAAATACTGCTAAAAGTAATTTCAACTTTCCATTTTCTCAAGAGTCGCTTGTATGAGGAACATAACATTATCCTCTACTTTTAGATGGAATTATTAAAGTACAGGAACATACTCAGGGTTATGCAACTGGTGAGGATGGATCAGACATTGAACCTAAGCAGTTTGCTCCAGACTCTCACTCATTGCCAGGGGACTCTATCCTACATTCATAGCTCCATGTGTTGAGGAACTAGCATGGTTCTTAAAATTGAGGGAGCAACAGATTTACTGCAAAGCATCATAAAATGCTTATGTCAAGACCTTATTCCATGTATGCAAAGAACATCTCTCAAATTCAAGCATTTTATTACCTCTTTTATAGGTGATGTTAATCTATCGATCACTCTCCTCCAATTTCACCTCATGCCTTCACTTCAGCTGCCAGGATCATGCTAACTGCTCCTTTAAAAAAATTTGCATAAAAAAACAGTTGTATAATTGAATGCAAGAATGTATGAAGTAATCCTAACATTTTGAAGGCTGAGGCAGAGGGATTGCTTGAGCCCAGGAATTTGAGAACATCTTGGCAACAAAGTAAGACCCCATCTCCACAAACAGTTAAAAAAAAAAAATGTTAACTTGGTGTGGTGGAGTGTGCCTGTAGTCCAAGCTACTCAGGAGGCTGAGGTGGGAGAATCACTGGAGGCAAGGAAGGTGAGGGTGCATTTAGCTGTGATCATACCACTGCACTCTAGCCTGGGTGACAGAGGAAACCCTGTCTCACAAAAACAAACAAACAAAAACCTTGAGCTCTGCTAAGGGACAGGCTGCCTCTTCAAGTGGGTCCCCGACCCCCATGCCTCCTGACTGAGAGACACCTCCCAGTAGGAGGTGTCTAGAGAAACCTCATACAGGAGAGCTCTGACTGGCATCTTACTGGTGCCCTTCTGGGACAAATCTTCCAGATGAAGGAACAGGCAGCAGTCTTTGCTGTTCTGCAGCCTCTGCTGGTGATACACAGGCAAACAAGGTCTGGATTGGACCTGTAGGAAACTCCAGCAGACCTGCCTCAGAGGGTCCTGACTATTAGAAGGAAAACTAACAAACAAAAGAAATAGCATAAACATCAACAAAAAAGATATCCACAAATAAATCCCATTCAAAGGTCACCAACACCAAAAACCAAAAGTAGATAAATGCACAAAGGTGAGGCAAAAACAGCAAAAACGTTGAAAATTCCAAAAATCAGAATGCTTCTTCTCTTCCAAAGGATCACCACTCCTCACCAGCAAGGAAACAAAACTGGATGGAGAATGAGTTTGATGTATTGACAGAAGTAGGCTTCAGAAGGTGGGTAATAACAAACTCCTCTGAGCTAAACTAGCATGTACTAACCCAATTCAAGGAAGCTAAGAACCTTGAAAAAAGGGTTAGAAGAATTGCTAACTAGAATAATCAGTTTAGAGAAGAACATAAATGATCTGACGGAGCTGAAAAACACAGCATGAGAACTTCATGAAGCATACACAAGTATCAATAGTTGAATTGATCAAGCAGAAGAAAGGGTATCAGAGACTGAAGATCAACTTAAAAACATAAAGCATGAAGACAAGATTAGAGAAAAAAGAATGAAAAGGAACAAACAAAGCCTCCAAGAAATATGGGACTATGTAAAAAGACCAAAGCTGTGTTTGATTGGTGTACGTGAAAGTGACAGGGAGAATGGAACTGAGTTGGAAAACAGTCTTCAGGATATTACCCAGAAGAACTTCCCCAACCTGGCAAGACAGGTCAACATTCAAATTCAGGAAATACAGAGAATACCACAAAGACACTTCTTGAGAAGAACGATCCCAAGACACATAATTATCCGATTGACCAAGGTTGAAAGAAAGGAAAAAATGTTAAGGGCATCTAGAGAGAAAGGTCGGGTTACCCACAAAGGGAAGCCCATTAGACTAACAATGGATTTCTGTGAAGAAACCCTACAAGCCAGAAGAGAGTGGGGGCCAATATTCAACATTCTTAAAGAAAAGAATTTTCAAGCTAGAATTTCATATCCAGCCAGACTAAGCTTCACAAGCAAAGGAGAAATAAAATCCTTTACAGACAAGCAACTGCTGAGAGATTTTGTCACCACCAGGCTTGCCTTACAAGAGTTCCTGAAGGAAGCACTAAACATGAAAAGGAACAACCAGTACCAGCCACTGCAAAAACATACCAAATTGTAAAGACCATCGATACTATGAATAAACTGCATCAACTAAGGGGCAAAACAACCAGCTAGCAACATAGTGACAGGATCAAATTCACATATAACAATATTAACCTTAAATGTAAATGTACTAAATACCCTAACTAAAAGACACAGACTGGCAAATTGGATAAAGAGTCAAGACCCATCAGTGTGGTGTATTCAGGCAACGCATCTCATGTGCAAAGACACACATAGGCTCAAAATAAAGGGATGGAGGAATATTTACCAGGCAAATCAAAAGCAAAAAAAAAAAAAAAAAAAGCAGGGTTTGCAATTCTAGTCTCTGATAAAACAGACTTTACACCAACAAAAGCCAAAAAAGACAAAGAAGGGCATTACATAATGGTAAACAGATTAATACAACAAGAAAAGCAAACTATCCTAAATACATATGCACCCAGTACAGAAGCACCCAGATTCATAAGCAAGTTCTTAGAGACCTACAAAGAGACTTAGACTCCCACACAATAATAATGGTAGACTTTAACACCCCACTGTCAATATTAGACAGATGAATAAGACAGAAAATTAACAAGGATATTCAGGACTTGAACTCAGCTCTGGACCAAGCAGACCTAACAGACATCTACAGAACTCTCAACTTCTGTGATTTTTTAAACAACTAAAGGAATTATGCCTTTTGTTTATTTGTACTTTAGAGTCATGGCAATAAACCTATCAACAATACTACTGCACATTTTTATGTACCACAATGATGCCTGTTGCAACAGAAGGACTGTAAACAGACAAACGCTCCTCCAAGAAATAGCACATTATATTTTAGTTTCGATACAAAACTAAGGGCATATGACTATGTGTTCTCATACTCACAGAAAACATATATGGGATATAAGATGCACAGGGATGATTATTATGGCCCAAGACTCTTTGTAGAATCTTAAATTCTCCTTTCACTACAGAAGTGTCTGGTTATAGGTTACTTAAAAATGACAACAGCAGACCAAAAAAATAAAAATTAAAAATTAAAAAAAAAAAATCTTGCTCCCCCTAGCCCTTCCCAAACCCAAAACAAAACAGACAAATTTTAAAATGATCAATTTCACTCCTGGCTCTGAAACCTCCAATATCAATTTTGCAACCCCTTTTCCCACTAATGAAGCCAAGGATAACAACTAAAAGAGGTGAAAATAATTGTATAACTACAATTTTAGCAGACGGCTCCTAAAGGCATTCCTACAACCCTCAGAGTCCAGATGGGTGTATCTGAGTGGAATGCCCAGTGCTCCTAAATATTCCTGGGGTCATGCCAGGCCCCCACATCTAGGCACAATGACAGCAACAACATAGCGTACACGTTAGCATGGAAGGAACATTTGCTGGTCTGGCTTGGATTCAACTGGTAGGCTTGCATCCGCTTTAGTTTGCTGGCCCACAGTGTCCTCAAAAGGAGTCAGACAGTCCCAGTCAGTCTCTCTGACATTCACTGGACAGTGAAAGAATAACGGTTTAGGAAGATAAGGCTAAAAGGCTTGGCAGCATACCGGGTTGCAGCTGATAGTTCAAGTACAGTGTGTAGCAATATCATCAGCTTGACACCCTTCTGTGGTGACTCACTTGAATGATGGAACGTCTGCTGGACCAGCCAGGGCATGCCTCCGTACTGTGGCAGGGCTGCCCAGGCAGGCTCCCAGTCTGACGAGGGATGTGGCAGACGCTCTCTGGCCTCCACACCATAGCAGTGGGGCTGCTACAAGATGAGAGGTTCCATTACTGGAGGAGTAAGCTGACCATGAAGAAGAAAGTTAATCTTTTAGAATTCTATTCTCATAATGAAAATTACTGACAGCCTTGTAGAAAACTGGAAAATACCAAAAACCAAGAAGAAAAGCAATACCATTATACATAAATTATACCACTGATAATCACTGTTAACACTTTGGCATATTTCTCTTCACTTTTTTGGAGAATTATACTACACATATATATAGTGAATATCCTGCTTTTTTTCACTTAATAAGACATTTTCCAATGTCATTAAATAGGCTTTGATAATATATTTTTGAAATGGCTACAGGGTGTTCTATTGCATGGTGTAGCCTGATTTATGTAACCACCCTCTGATTGTGTACATCAGGACTCCTATCCCCCTTTGGCTATTATAAATAGTATTGCAACTCATATCTTTGTAGAGGATCCCTGCCAGCATCTCAATTGTTTCCTTAGCATAAATTCCTGGAAGTAAAATGAGTGGGTCAAAGGCTAGGAGTTTCTTTTAAAGGTCTCGGTATATCGTGCCAAATAGCTTTCCAGAAAGGTTCCACTGCCGTGCATTTCCACCAAAACTGAGAATTCTTTCTCACCGTGACACCAATATTGAGCACGAGCATTAGAAAAAAAAAATCAGATGGACATTTTTTCAGTGTTCAGAGGTTAACCTGGACTCTTTGCTTGCCTGGTCTTTTCAGTGATGTACAAATGAATACAATTCCCTTCCTGTGTTCTGTTTTCACGTGGAAGGAATGTTTAATTTTCCAAAGGGCATTTTGACAAGACAGTAGTGTGGGGAAGGAGACAGGCAAATGGAAAGAGAGACAGACATCCACAACCTAGAGATATGAGACCCCCTAGTTGAAAGGTATGGCGGCTCCCAAAGGAACAGAGAGTAGTGGATTTTTAGCTTAGTGAAGGACTTTCAAAACAAGGATGAAATTGGAGGGATGAGGCACACAAGGACGGGCCTAAGAGTCTTGCACTAACAAGTCTCTGCAGTGTCAAACTGCGGAGAAGTAGCAAAATTGGCATTTGCACGTCTCTGCCAGGCAGCGGCCCATAATCTGCAGTCCAGGTCCCCAGTCAAATATCTCAGGCCTGGGCTGAGCCTTGGATCGCTGGCCTAGGGCTGACCTTAATGCTGACAGTTCCCCTTACGGATTAGACTGTGAAGTGGGGATGGTGCTGTTAAACTAAAGGGGAGGGGGAGTGGCTTTTATTTTGCCCCATGATGAAAAAGAAAAGAAAATTCCATGAAAATCTAAAATGTCCTATCTAATCTGATCCCATTTCACTGAATTCTTCTTCCTTGGAAAATATCCCTTTATGTCTTGACTTCAGGTAAGGGGAAATCAAACTTTAGCCAGGAAAAGAGAGCCAAAAGGAATAGGGGTAAATTGGCTAGTGGTGAGCCAGACCAAATGACACAAAACCAATTTTTATCTGTTGAAAATTTGAAGACATATATTTCTTATGTGTGTCCACTCAAGCTTTTACAACACAGAAATCCTATATATGTCCTCACCTCCTGGATTTTCAGTATATGCTTTACAGCTTTACAAGCAGAAAAAATCCACACGTCCCTGAGCTTGACTGTTTCGTGTTCTTTTCTATTACGCACGTGCAGATGCATTTGCGCAAATTATTTCCTTTCATCTAACATGCATTTTTATTTAAACACTGACAGAGTTCTGTTTCTTAGTTTAATGAAACTAACTAGTGAAATCCCCTTAAAATCTTAACAATAATTGGGAATTACATTTTAAAATACTTCTTCAATAATTTGCTTTAAAAATAGTTTGACTAGTTTACAAGGCAGTGATTCTGTTTTCTAGCTTTTAAAAAAATTTCTTAAACTACTGGGCACTGCGGTCACCATCTGGGAGATGGGATCATTTGTACCCCAAATTTCAGCATCACACAATTTATCCATGCAACAAACCTGTTAGAATAAAAGTGGAAATTATTTACACAAATAATTTCTGAAGTTTTAAATAAACTTTAAACTTAGATTGGGTGAGTAGGAATGGCAAGTAATTCCATGGATTAAACAAAATTCAAGATGTTTGAATAGAACATCCATCATCCTTAATGTTCCCCAAGTCAATAATCTGAATCTTTTCTCATTGAATAATATAGAATTATGAGGTAGAAGGAAAAGTTCTAGATTGGAAACAAAGACATCTGGACAACAGTCCTAGTTCAATTCCTCACGGTACAGAAAAACCTCAAGGGAAAGGGCCAGAGAGGTTAAATGGGCAGAATGCTTCTATTGTGTACCACGGCTCACAATACTTATTGAGCTTAATATTCTTTCCTGTTGAACCGAAGTGTAGCCTCTCAATCTTTTTCCAATACCACATTTCAGGCACAACAGAATTTCATAGAATGAAAATTATTTACTTTCTCTCAACTAAAATATTTCACAATTTATGAAGTTATTTGTAAGAAAACACTAAAGCATTTTGGGAACATTATAAAGTGTTCATATGGTAACATTTGCTATTTCCAAAGATCTGAATGGTTGCTAAGAAATCCAAATACTTTCTTACTAGGCATGTAACTTTTAAATTTAGTGCAGTACAATTGCCTTTCTCTACATAATGAAGATAATGTGCTTGCCAAAACAAATTCACTCAAGCAACGTAAAAATAAAAGGAAAGCAACAGTGCTACTACATCCAATCTTTCATTGTTCTGGGGTATAAGCTAAAGCCATTGTTTAAATGCTAGAGATGTTTAAACATGATTCCTAAAATCTGTAAGCAAGAAACTATGCCACGGGGGTTGAGAGTGGGGAACTGGATGCACAGATATGGACTAGATATTCACTTTTTTATTTATACTGTTTGGAATTTATCATGGGCCTATACTATTTTATGCTACTAGTGTAGTGGAAAGTGCTGTTTTATACATGATGCTAGAATAACTGGATATCTATATGGAAAAAATGACACACCCTCTACCTCACACCATACATAACAAATGTGTTCCAGATAGATTATAGACCTAAAAGCCAAAAGCAAACAAGATTTTAGAATAACTCCAGAAACTAAAGGTTCCCAAATAGGGGTTGGAAATTATCCAATAGGGTATAGAGAGCACTAACTATAAAGGAAAATACACTCTTGGTTACATTAAAATTAGTAACTCTTATTTATCAGAAACAATATTAAAAGTGTAAAAAGGCAGCCTGCAACATACAAATGAACAAAGGGTTTATACCTAGATTATGTAAAGATTTCTTACTTTAGTGAGTAAAAGACAACCAACTGGGAAATGGGCAAGAAACCTAAATAGGAATGTTAAAAGAGAAAATCCAAAAGAAAAGGCACTCAACCTTCCTGCACTGCAGGAAATGCAGATTAAAACCACAGTGAGATGGTACTGCACACCCACCAGAATGACTAAATAGCTAATATCAAAATGCTGAAAATACCAGAGGTCTTTGAGGATGAGGTATATCTGTAACTCATATTTTGCTAGAGGAGGGGTATAAGTTGCTACAACCATTTTTGAAAATAGTATAGCATTATCTAGCTAAGGTGAAGATATCATTCTCTAGGACCCATTCCTACACATACACCCTATGGAAAGGTGTGTTATGTGTACACCGGAAGACATGTATTAGAATGTGTAGAGCAAATTATTTGTAAAAGCAGAAACTGGAAATTCAAAATTTCAGAAAAAGTAAAATGAAAAAATAATTTTCATGTATTAACACAATGGTACACTCTATAGCAATGAAAATGAACTATAGCAACATAAATGACTTAAATATGGTTGAGCAAATGACGCTGAACTCAAAACAATAAAATATTGCATTTAGGAATATATACCATCTATCCTCATTATTTCCATATTCCTTATTTGCAAATTCACTTACTTGCTAAAATGTATCTATAATCTCAAAATCAATACTTGAAGTGCTGTTGAGGTCATCCGAGGACATGTGCAGAGCGGCAAAAAACTTGAGTTACCCAATGTGCCCATTCCCAGCCAAGGTCAAACAAGGCAAAGCTCTGCCTTCTTGTTTCAGCTCTCATACTGTAAACAAGTATCTGTTTGAGGTCTACCTAGTACCACATTTTCGTTCTCTTTGATAGCGATTCTGCCATTTAAAATGGCCCCTAAGCATACAGCTGAAGTACTGTCAAGTGTTCCTAAGCACAAGAAAGTTGCGATGTGACTTATAGAGGAAATGTTTGTGTTAGATGAGCTTTAGGCATGAGTTAATGGTGCTGCTGGTCCTAAGTTCAATGTTAATAAATCAACAATAATATTAAATAAGCAGAAATACATATAAAACAGAGCAATGTATGGATGAGGTGATGAAAATATTGTGACCAGGGGCTTTGCAGGAAGCTTTCCCTGTATTTCACCTCCATGCAATGGCTTAGTATTCACTAATTCAGTGTTTGTAGTGACTTTATAGAACATGACTACTGCGAATAAGAACAGACTGTATTTAGGAGGTAAAAATATAAATAAAAATGAATTGATTATCATAAACATGAGATTAGACATTACCCTTGTGGGAAAGAAGAGGACTGTGATGGGGGAGGAAAAAGCAAAAGATGTGGACACCTGCAAGGTTGTACTTCTTAACCTAGTGGGGGAGGGTAGTTACTTGGGTGTTTGCTAATAAAAATTTCTTAAGATGTACATTTGTATTTCATGTACTTTTTAATACATGTTCAAGCCTATCTTAAAACATATAGACAGTAAGTATCTTAACATATTAGTAATGTTCTCTGGGTGATGAGATTAAAGGTAATTTTAAAATAGCTTTATTTTTTAGAGTAGCTTGAGGTTCATAGCAAAATTGAGCAGAAAGTACAGAGTTCCCCTATAGCCCCTGTCCCCATACATGAACAGTTTTTGTGCTTTTAAAACATATTTTCTGTAATTAACATGTTACTTTTATAACCAGAATAAATATTATCAAAAAAAAAATCTCCCCAGCCACCCAACTACGACTTTTACTCTGTAGAAGGATGTTTAATAGAGGCAAAATGATAGTTCAGCCTTTGTTGCACCAATCCATGGTTTAGGTTGCATAATACAGTTGGCAGCTCCCAACTTCTACTGTTTGTCTGCCTACTGCACTGAGAAATTATATTGACTCTTTTAGAGACTTTTTATTTTGGTAAACTTATTACAGTAAATCAATGGTCTCTTCCTTTTACCTGGAGGATGAGGACGGCAAGAAGGATGTCTCTGATGTAGCATTCCGAGTAGGCTACACAACGTGTTAACAACCCACACTGAGAGTCACTGACTCTCTGGCATATTTTCCTATATGGTGTACTTTCAGGGAATAGTTCCTGTTTAGACTAGGGGGAGGAAAAAGATTTAATAAGAATCTAAATGTCCACTGCTGAAAACAAAGGAATATCTAAAATTAGCAGCACTGACCCAAGGCATTTCAGCTTACCAGTAACCCTGGGGAGAGGAGATTCCTTGAGTAAGAAACCTACAATATTTCACTATGTCAGGACTTTTCAGCAATAGAGGCAGCACTTCTGCTAAGAACAATGTCCAGGATGATTAAAGTTAAACTCTAGCAAATGCACAAAATCCTTGGTCCGGATGCCATGAAAAGCAGATGAGGCAGAGAGATATGGAGAGATGAGCTTTGATGAAAAGGCTGAAAATCTCTGAGTCTCTCTCTTTCCCTCCAAGTGAATAGCAGACTTCCCTCTAATTCTGGTGCTTATTTAGTAGTCTAAACATGTGGAAAATTGTCTCTGATCTGATTTTAATCTACTCAAGCTTCTTCTTTACTCCATTTATATCTTCCATGCCCGGCCCTGCTCCTTCAGTGTGACCATTCACAAACCTCCCATTCTCCCTGTGTCACACTGGCCCTCCACAATGGCTGGTGCAGGCTGCCTTGGAGGAATGTGATCTTACTAGGCTTCATGGTGATTTTCACCCCTTGTTCATTTGGTTCTGAGGAGCTTATTGACTTGACTGGAAAAAACTTTAAACGATTTTCCAGCAAAGTCACCCTTTCCACTGGAAAAAGAGAGTTTTACCATCTGTGAATAAAAACAAAATGAAGAAAAATCATTTTTATATTCTCTTCCAGCTCTTGTACTTCAAAACCAAATATCCAGAATTCCACAAAAAACAGACATGGCAAAACACCATTCTGATCTTGCAAAATTATAATTTCTATTTTTTTTTTCAAATCTGAGGTGGATCCAAATTTACTCTGGATAATCTATGAGTTACTAGGCAAATTTATAGTGCAAAAATGTTTTATACATAAATGTTTAACTTGAGAACTATTCTTGGTGATCAATTCAAAATTCAAATATGATTATATCATCTCTCTGCTTAAAACACTTCAATGCTTCCCCCTTGCTCATAGGATAAAGGCCTTCTCGCCTAGACTATTATAAGACTCTCTAGCCTGTTTTCTTTACCTTCTACCATTCCAGTCCATGCTACTGTACACTGTAAGTACATATACCTGCTAAACACATAGCTTAATACATATTTGTTGAATGTGAAATGAAGAGCATTTTCTTGCTCATAAACTTCTTATTACTTAACAAATGTAGAATAAATTCCTTACTCTGGCAGACTAGAATATGTAGTTATAGTTTATTCTAGAATTTTTGCATTCCCCTTCTTCTGGTTCATTTGGAGAAGTTCTTTTCCATCCTAAGTGACCCAGGTGGGTCCAGTGTCCCACTGATTTCACTGCAGGAGCAGGCATGTGATTCAGGCTGGTCTGAGTACTTCTTTCCTCTGGCCACAGTGGTCAGCGTGGACAACTGACCCTTGTTCATCCATGGAGTCTAATACAGCAGTCCCTCCTTATCTTCAGTGGTTGTTTAAAGATGCCCAGTGGATGTCTGGAACCGTGGATAGTACCGAGCTATGTGTACACCATGTTTATATATATATATATATATATATATATATATATATATATATATGGTAAAGTTTCATTTAATTTAGGCACAAAAAGAGATGAACAACTAAGATAATAAAACAATTATAACCATGTAATGAAAATTATGTGAATGTAGTCTCTGAAAATATCTTAAAGTACCATAAATCTTAGCAGCATATATTTTCCCTTCCTTAAGTTGATAACTTTCACCTTTTCATTTACAGGAAGCACTTTATGGCTATTCTTTAGCATATGCAAGTTGCCAGAATTACCACTCTTGGGCTTTGGGGCCACTGTTAAGTCAAGTAAGGATTACTTGAAAATAAGTGCTTTAGGTCGGGCGAGGTAGCTCACGCCTGTAATCCTGCACTTTGGGAGGCCAAGGTGGGTGGATCACCGGAGGTCAGGAGTTTGAGACCAGCCTGGCCAACATGGTGAAACTCCATCTTTACTAAAAATATAAAAAATAGCCGAGTGTGGTGGTACACACCTGGGATCCCAGCTACTCAGGCAGGAGAATCGCTTGAACCTAGGAGGCGGAGGTTGCAGTGAGCCAAGATCGCGCCACTGCACTCCAGCCTGGGTGACAGAGTGAGACTCTGTCACAGAAAAAAGAAAAGAAAAAGAAAATAAGCACTGTAAGACCTGGAGTCAATCTGATAATTCAGGTGGCTACTAAAATGACTAAAGGGTGGCTAGAGTCTACGGTGGGGGTGTGTTGGGCAGAGGGATGATTCCTGTCCTGGGGAGCAAGACTTCATCATGCTACTTGGAATGCCATGCAATTTAAATCTTACAAATTATTTCTTTTTATAACTTGTTATTTAATGTTTTCAGACAGCTGTTGACCATAGGTAACTGAAACCAAGGAAGGCAAAACCATAGATGAGGAGAGCCTACTGCATAGGAATGCTCTTCTTTCTGGATCCAACAATGAAATGTATCAGCTTAGGGTGACCAGAGACCTTTTTTGATATTACATGGCCAACATCTGTCTGCAAATGAAGTTAAAATGAAAAGAAAGAGGGAAAAAGAGCCAAGCAAAATAATAATTTGGGCTCCTAAATCCAAATGTGCTGGAGGGTTAGATCCACTGTGAGACTTCCCAAAATGTCAGCTTATCACTTCCATTTTTTTCCCTTAAACTAGCTGGGTTCCCTCATTTCAAGGCCTTTCACAATAGAACCCCAACTCGCTTCTCAGTATGCATTACTTGCCTTCAAAGTCCCCAGGGCTCTCAGGTTGGCAAACTTTTTCTTAAGGGGCCATAAAGCAAATAGTTTACACATTGCAGGACAGAACTTAGAATATTATTTAGGTACTTACATAACCATTTAACACATAACAATGAAAAACGTTCTTTTCTCACAAGTCATAGAACACACAAACAGGCATCTGGCTGGATGTGGCCTGCGGGCTTTGGTTTGCCTACCCCTGTTCTAGTCAAATGGCTTCACTTGTGCCACGAGCATGCTTTAAGCTTTTGCATCTCCATGTTTCTGATGGTGCTGCTGTTCCCATCTGGAATGCCTTTCCCATTTCCCAAACCACTGCTCATCCACCATTCAAAGCCCATTTCAAATGCGACCTCCTTCCTCAGGCTTCTTTGATACCACAATAAGTTTGATCTTTCTCCAGTGAGTTAGATCTTTCTCCTTGGAATCTTCAAGGGCTGTGTTTTTCTGCTGGTCTTGATGCTACACTGAATTGCAGTTATCTTATCCCTCTTTCATCTCTTGCACGCTGTGAATGCTTAGTAAGTCTCTTTGGAACTGACAATATCTAAAGACTGTATTGTTAAAAAAGACTCCACAGGATCAAGTAAATAGTTAAAAGAAAGGAAATACGGATCTACCAGAAACCAAGGGTAAGACTGCCGGCAGACAGGGAAGGCAGACATTTCTGAGTCAGAATTATCTGACGTTATAAACCGGAGAGCTCTCATTCTGGTATTGTCACAACAGCTCCACATACGGTCACTTGTCTGCTTGCCTAAGATGGTTAGGCCTGACAAATACAACAGAAAGGGAGATTCAGACATTTCGTTTCTGGTGGGGAGGGAGACAGGCACGTTGGGCACACACTTGGATGAATGCCTGTATTTCAGTATTCATTCTCAGCCACTCACTGCCATTGTTCTTGCTCCGAGCTACTGGTGTTGCCCAACCTCAGTCACGCATGCCCCAGCTTCATGACGTTTGCCACATCTGTGTATCACATATAATTTTAATGGAAAATATTTTCTTTAGATTGATCTCCTTAACAAATGTCTACTTTAGTCCATTGTAAATAATATCTCATTATTATTAATATACAGAAAAAAGTTCATCCAAGCACCATTTAAAGCTATTTCAGCTGTCCCAGTGCCACATCACTCAACATTTTGGAAATTTCTGTTCTTGGCCACTAATCCTGTGTGGCATACATTTTCCCAAGATCTATTTAGTTATTTGGAAGAAGCTAATTCAATTAATGAAAAACATATTTGGCCACTCAAGCAAGGTGTGCACAGTCATTTAATGTTTCTCTTTTTAAATTTTGATATTATTTGTCTATACTACCTACAGAATAATAAACAACAACAGTTATCAACATTTAAGGAATGCTCTGTCCTCCTGGGAGAGTATAAAACAGCTTTATTGAGGTATAATTTATATACCATGAAATTTATCAGTCTTAAATGCACAACTTTTAGAACACTAATAGAGCTGTGCAAGCATCAACGATATTCAGTTTTATAATGTCACCGTCACCCCAAAAAGGTCCTTCCTGCCATTTGCAGTTAAGCCCTGCTCCCATTCTCAGCCACAGGCAACCACCGATCTACACTCTAACTCTAGAGATCTGCCTTTTCTGGATATTTCACAAAAGTGGAATCGCATATCGTATGGTCTTCTGCGTCTGAATTATTTCATTTAGCCTAATGTTTTTGAAGTTCACCCATTTTCTGGCGTGTATAAGTAGTCAATTCATGTTTATTACTGAATTCTATTTCATCCTATGGACATCATGTTCTTAATGAATAGAGAGATTTCTGCACAGATTTCAGATACAAGTTCTTTATTAGTGATAATATTTGCAAATATATTTTCCCAGTGTGTGGCTTGTCTTCTCATTTTTTTCAGTGGTGTCTTTTGAAAGGCAAACATTTTTAATAATGATGAAGTCCAATTTGTTAATTTTTTTCTTTCATGAATTGTGCTTTTGGTGTTAAATCTAAGAAATATTTGCCTAACCTAAACATTTTCTTCTGTTTTCTTCCAGAAATTGTCTAGGAATGTCCTTATTTCACTTTTATTTTAGAATAACAGTTTTGCTGATTATAAAATTCTTGGTTGACAGCTTTGTTTTTTCCTTAAGCACCTGGAAAATTCAACATATATCTAGCCACCCTGGCACACAAAGTCTCCCTCTTATGTTCCTGACATGCTGTACCTGCTGCTCAGGCAAACTGCAAGCACCCTGCCCCTTGCAGCACTATTCATAATATGTGCCCTTGCCTGCTATCTACTGAAGCATTTTCGCTTTAAGAAGCATGTGTTGGAAGATATAAAAGAAAAATATTTAAAACTGTTTATGAGCAAATTTCCTTAAAAAGCTTCAGAAGGACCAGAAGCTGGTCCATTTGTGCCATCTGTTGTAGGAGAAACTAGAAACCACCTGTCTGCCTGCCTGAGCTCTGCTCTTAACAAGGAAGCTGTAATTACCTCTTTGGTGAAGGATTTGAATCATTACAGTAAATCCTTATTCAGCAATATTGCAGTAGGAAGGCATTCTGACCCCAAGAAACAAGGGTTTTTTGTTTTGTTTTTTTTTTTTCCTGTAAAACCTTAGCTATTAGGAGCTTGGAAAAGTATGTGTGTTAGCCTTGTTTACTACTCAACAATCAATATTTAATAAACAAATATTTACTTAGCACGTATTACATGCCAGGCACAGTTGTAGGCACTGGAAACACAGTAGGTAGCAAGCCAAGCAAGGCCTCTGCTCTCAGGCAGCTTACATTTAAGTTCAGTAAGCTTCAAGGTAGGGTGGGGGAGAACACAGGCTGGTGGAGGAGAAAAATACCAAAGCTCCTATTGGCATTTTAAATATCTGATTCTTTAAGATTTGTATTTTTATGTTTTCTAATGTGTGTAATATAGCAATTACTAAGGCAAGTATATACTTTATAAATAAGTAAATAAAAACAAACATATTGGAAGTACATGCCCCAAATATTTTTTCGGATAATATTTTAATCATTAATGTAATAGAAAAAATTTAGGAAACACTGTTTATATGTGTGTAAAGCAGAAAATAAACTCATAAATAACCAAAGAAGATAATTTTAGATGGTATCAGGAACTACGAAATCAACTAAAATCAAGGCAGTGTAAAAGCAGGTACCTGGGTGGGGAGAGCGTGTGGGTGTAATTTGGATTCTGTGGCTAGGGAAACTTCTTTTGGGCGACATCTGAGCCGAGATCTCAACAAAGTAGGCTGCTGAGGACTCACTGTCTTAAGCCTCAGTGCATATTTTTTATAGTTAAACATTTGGGATTAAAACAAAGCCAAACCCCATTTCTGCCTAAGCTCCTTCACAGTCTCTTTGCTTAATCACAGAGCTTTTTCCCAGAATGCCATGAGAACTTAATGGAAAGGATTCTATTTTGAAAGAACTGTCCAGTGAAGATCAGTAGTAAACATGGGCCTGTCTGTAGCAGAATTCCCAGTAGTAGCTGATAACAACAAAACATACTTTTCCTGCAAGAAATTGTTTCTTGGTAAAGCAAACAAGTCATTCTGTTTAGGGAAACAACATTTGCCTTTTCAATGAAGTCTCTGTGCACCCTTAAAAAAGTATATTGCTTGTTCCTTTTTGGATAAGGGGAACTACATAAGCCCCAGACAAATAGGCCGGGGACTTCGCTTCCTCTGTGTGACCTGCCACATCTCTACCTATCTGCAAGATGCAGCACACTGTTCAATACTTCAGTTATTGCACCTCCTTTTCCTAGGTTACCCTCACTTTCACTACCTGAGATGTAACAGTTCTAAAGTTCTACTCACTTTTTGTCAGCATATTTATGTTAATTCACTTGCAACGGTATTCGTGGTCATCGTGTTACAAGCTCATTCAGTTCCCTTCAGAAATCATCAGTCTACACTTTCAAATATACCCACCTGAAATGTTGGTGAGGGTAAACTTTCCACAGTGTCATCCCCAAAACCCCACAGCATGTCTCTGTCAGCTCTTCCTTTTTCTAATATTGTCACCCAGCCTAATTGTGACAAAATGGTATTTACATAAACTTTCTGTCATTCTCTGAGAAACCTATAGGAAGGAAAGGAGACTCCTCTCCAGAAAGGACTATTACAAATCACAATTTAGCAAATTACAGAAATGAAAGAAAATTAAATGTACTTTACAAAATGACAAGTCCTCACACCAGCAAGAAACTGAATGAGTATGGCAGGCTTGGGGCCGAAGAATCTATATTTTCAAAATACTCTCCCTGCTCTGGCCTTGTGGTTCTGATGAGCAACCAGAGACGGGAACCACTGATCTTGGTTCCTACTGTGCTCTATGTCACTTCTGGAAATGACTGGGAAGCGTGAATAGCCCAGGTACTGTACTTAGTAGCAAAACACTGTTGTGATTACTTTGTTCCTCCAAAACCTTTTATTTGCATGGATTTTATTATTATTTTTGGCTCTGGAAATATGTGTAAGCTTCTTATTCACTGAATTAATAAACTTTTAGTGCTAATCTGAGATTTGTTCAAAAGAACTGTAGGAATTCTGAGAAGGGAGGGATCAGACTGGGCTGAAGTAGTTTGGGAAAGCATCCTGTGAGCTGGAGTGGTCTCATATTCCATTTTTGAATTCAAAATCAAGGGGGCTGTGGCCTTTTTACAGCTGAGAAAGGAGAATCAGTGTCAAGAGCAAAATGGTTCTCTCTGCTGAGGCAAGACGCAGCCACAACACAAAGTCCTACTTCTAAAATAACAGCTCCCAATGGACAGAGCGCACTTAGGACATGACAGGTTGGGCTGGACACTTTCCCCTATCACCGACTCATCCCAACAGTCCTGCAAGGGCAGCCCTGATTTTGCAGAGGGGTAAGCTGCAGGTTGGAGGAGATGAGTAATTTTACAAGATTCAGAAAGTGGTGGTGCTCAGCCTGACCTCAGGCAACCTGATGTCGGAAGCCGGGCTCTTCCGAATGCCTGTGCCACTGTTCTCCTCCGGCCTTGCCTGTGCAGCTCCCACAGGGCAGATGGCTGCCTAGTCCACAAGCCCAGTGGACACGAGGGACCAGGAAATGCCTGCCACAAACCAAGCAGACTTCCGGGGAATTTGCTTGAATTGCCCTAGAAGCTGTTGAAAGAGGCAAAATCCCATTCCACGATCTCATAAATACACATTAAATAGAAAAGAAGAAAGAATGGTTTGGAAGCTTCTCAACAGTTTCATGGGTTATCTGTTTTTGGAGAAAACTTGTCATACTGATAAACAGACTTCTAAAAGAAAACTATATACATATATTTTATGTGAGATGGAGTCTCCCTTTGTCACCCAGGCTGGAGTGCAGTGGTGTAATCTAGGCTCACTGCAACCTCTGCCTCCCGGTTTAAACTATTCTCCTACCTCAGCCTCTCGAGTAGCTGGGACTACAGGCACATGCCACCATGACTGGCTAATTTTTTGTATTTTTAGTAGAGACAGCATTTCACCATGTTAGCCAGGATGATCTCAATCTCCTGATCTTGTGATCTACCCACCTCGGCCTCACAAAGTGCTAGGATTACAGGCATGAGCCACTTTGTCTGGCCCAAAAACAATATTCTTAAGAATAGTGAATTAACAGTTAAGTGCAGGAGTTTAGGGTCAGATATCCCTCCATTACTGGCTCTGCCTCTTATTAGCTGTGTCACCCTGGGCAACTGAACTTCTGTGTCCCTCATTTTTTTTCTGCAAATGAGGATCATTAATAATACCTACACCTCATAGGATTGGTGATAATTAAAGGGGATCATATATATAACATACTCAATATATTAAAACCTGGCATATAGTAAGTGTTTAATAAATGGTAGCTGTTATAATTGGGATATGCTTGGCTTGTCCTGAAAAAATGCTGCTTTTATTTTAAAATGAAGAGTAGATTTAAGGACTCAGTATTTGTACCATCTCTATATCCTAAGGCACTGATCCACACAGAAGTGAAAATGAAGAGCGAATTGCACCATCATGCAAACAAACGGAAAGAGAGAAGAAGTACTACATCTCAGGTACTAGAGCTTTCATTCCAGGATTATTTCCCCTCTTAGCATAGCCCTGTCATTGTGTCTGCACAGCGAAGCTCCGCAATGGAAAATGTACAGAGACAAGTTCACAGGCACTCAGGTTGTGTTACCAGTGGCAAACAGGTCCACAGGTATCAAATTACCTGTGCCCAAAGCTCAAAATTTCATGTTCAAGTGGAGGTGTCAATACTGAGCTCTGGCTCATTTATGAAACTTCAGTTAAGTCCCAGACTCTTCTTTTAGGGCAGAACAATAGGAGATGTCTATTTCTCTATTGGTTTGCTCAAAGAAAAGCTACTGTTACCAAAGAGAGGCTTGATGTTGCAGCAAATAGGCCTGGGAAGATAGGGAAGAGTCACTACCTTCCAGGCCACACTCAAACTGATGATGACACAGTGAGGAGTCTGAGTCCCTGGGCACTGCTGTGGATGGCTTTTTAGAAGCGCCATGTGCAGATGGAGTGGGGAAGGAACACAGAGTCACAGGGCAGTACTTCCTCCCTAGGGTGGGCTTCATCCTTGGATAACTCCATGTTCTTAAGAGCAGCATCACATAGGTTTCATACAAATGCTGCCAGGGACAGCATTGCTCATTCTGATATTCCACACGGTGATATAATACTCCACAAGGTGAGTGACAAACAGTTCCCATTCCTAAGCTGGACAAGCTAGGCTAGACAGGATCCTTGACTGTTAGGCTTCTGAGAATGGCTGACTTTCTTGAGGGTGGCATGGCAACAGCTTTCCTCCTTCCTTTTCCTTCTGAGTCATGGCCTCTCAATTTCTTACTTCTCCTCTCCCTGCCGTCATCTCTGCAAAGACGCTAAATCCTGGCTCTTTAAATGGGATGGCTCCTTTAGGAAGTCAGGCCTAGAGGAAATTCAATGAGAAACTTCCCACAGGGGATGCAAGGTCAAGTGGAAAGAGCAAGGGAGGGGCAGTGCAGGCAGAGTGTGCCTGGGAAGTGTCACTCCTCTGCTCACTAGCCTTGTGACAACTCTACCTCACTCGCCTCCTTTGAAAACGAGGGAAAAAGTTACCATAAAGGGTGTTTGTGTGAACTGCAAGAGTTAACGTATATCAAGAGGTGGACACCATGTCTGGCAAACAGAAAGTACTCCCTGACAGAAGGGCAAGGATCGATACTTATTGAATCAGATAACATAGTACAGTTAAGGAAGGAAATAAATAGCCTTAGGGTATGTGCAGCCATTTTTGCTTTTGGAAAAGCAAAAATAAACAAGGAGGACTCCGGGGCTCTGTTTAATTCAAATATTCAAAGCCAGCTTACTTTCTTTTCACTTCCTTTGTTTTTTAGTAAAAGAAAAAAGAAGGAGGGATGCCCCATAACATATATTTTTAAAGCAGAATTTTTTTCTTAATATAGAAAGAAATTTCGTTGTTTCTAGCTATAAAAAGACTTCTTCATACTTATTGTTAAAAATAATAATAGGCAAAAGACAAAACCAAACCAAATTATCAATACTCCTAATCCAGATACCAGTTATCACATTAGTGACTATTTTAGAACCTTTCTTTGTGTATATATGCATCTATATATATTTCATCTTGTGCATTAAAATGGCACCATAATTTACATATTTTTCATTCTCTTTTCTTCAAAGTAGTTTTGTTATATAATATCCCCATACCAATAAACAGTTATCAGCAACACAATACTCAGTAGTTGCACTGTAGTTCATGGCCGTTTGATAACTACCCAGCCATCGGTATAGCTGGACATTTAAATGATTTCTTTCTCATAATACAGGGGTAAAAATCCATTCACTGTGGCATAGAGCTTTCATTAATTCCTTCTGATAAATACTAGGGGTACAGTGGCTGACTCAAAAGATAAGCCCATCATATGGCTTACAACATGTATTGCCAGAAAGGTCTCACTGCTTTATAATCCCACCTCCAGTGGGGCAATTCCGCCTCATACATGTTCCCTCCCTCCTCTCCTCTTTTTCAGTCTCTTGAGTGTATGGATTTTGTTGCTTCTGTCCAATGAACTCATCAAGACTGCTAAGGCAAATATGGGGCAGATCCAGTGTAGGTTCAAACCAGCCCTCCAAAAAAACCGAAAGCTCTGAGAGGAGACTTCTCTGAACCACTGCAGTGTTTCAGAACAAGGGGGTTGATGAGAGACAGGAGGGTAGATTTGGTTTCCCTTAGCCTCTTCTCCTGAATTAAGAATTATTGGCTTCCTCCAGTCCATCACTGGGCAAGCTGAGTCTGAACACTGAATGACAGCAAGGGAATGAATGAGCTTTTATATAGTAGACACAAACGCTGTGCACACAAACGCCCACAGACGCCCTCCCTCACCCCACAGCACCTCCAGCTGTGACGCTGGACACTCTGGCAGGTAAAATGTCCCTCGATAACATTCGTGGAATCATCAGGGAATGCTCCTTACTTACATTTTTAAGGGGGAAAGAAAAGGCTAACCAATAATAAATTAATTTAGGTTAGAGGGAGGCGTGAATAACTGTAATGAGTATTTCAGCTAGTCCAAAAGAGGCATTCTCTACCCCCTAATGGGCAGGAAGGGACAGCTGGCATTTCTGAGTTGGCAAATCCCTCCTGAAAGATCAATGTTGTCTCTGTATTGGATAGCCTGATCTGGTCCAAGGTTTATTTGTTGAAATAGATAATGTAATATTCAGACTGTCAGCATTTGCACACATATGCTGCTTTCCCTTAACCCCTTCCCCCGCCCCCATGAAACTTTCAGAATCTGAATACCTTACCCCTTTATTCAAACTTTCAGAAACTGAATACCTTGTCCCTTTATTTAAGAGTCAGAGTTTCTGAACAGGGGCAGAGGGAGCTTCAAACCACGTGGTTACCATGAGGAGAGGAAAAGCGGCAAGAGCATCCGTCTTCAAAAACTACAGGCTATCCAAACTTCTACTGAAACTTAAGAAAATGGAGTCCTTCCCCCAGTCCCTTCTATTATCATCCCCATCAGCATCTCTGCCTGCTTAGGAGGATGACAGAGACAGGAGCAGAGACATTGCTGAGGAGCCACAGGCCTCACACTTGTAGTTAGAGATCTACATGGGACACAAGGAGTTGGTGGAGGAAGCCATTCCCCCAGTACGCCTTCACCCATAACCAGAGGTAGGGGTGGCCTCCGAGGGGGCCCTGGGGGAATTTCCACTGGTGAATGCAGCTGCTGCTTTCTGGGCAACTCACAGTACGTGTGGGCAGGGAAGAGCTCAAGAAATGAGTTGCCTGAAGCCGACTCATTCTGCAAGCTGCTCCCCAGCAGATGATGGACTGTGGGTGAGTTTTGCAACTGTTCAGGAAAGGCCAACTCCCAGTGGGTTAGCACCAAAGCCGTGAGCTTTGTGTTCTTCCAGAATAGTACCTGAGATGAGCTAACAGTATTAAGAGTTAACATTTACTGAGGGCCCATTACCAGGCAGGTCATGGAGCACACGGCTCTCATTATTTCCTTAATCCCCACGACAAGATCTGCAGGTAGGTCCTACTATGAGCCCCATTTCACAGGTGAGGAGACAATGTTTATGAATTTGGTGTTCTGGGAAATCACAGAAAACCTTCCAGGACATTTTAATCAGGCCTACACCAACCCACCTCTTGCCCCTCGCCTCTCTAAGTATTTGGCAAAGCACTCTGTTTATACATCTCTTGTGAGCTTACACTGCCACTGAGAACAGCCGAAATTCCCCTACAAGCCTTATCTAGGAAAGGAAACTGGCTTTTTTTTTTTTTTTTGCGACTTTTAAATTGCATGAAGCATAAGGAGAATAACTCTAAAATCAAAGTAGCTAATCTGTTGCCAATGTGTTGCGTTCAGACAGAGTCAACAAAGCCAGACAACCACAGGGCCTGTTGGGGCTCTTACCAACTGGTAGCACCAACTTTCCAAAGAACCTGTGTCACATAGGATTAGGAGGACTATGATAAAACCAATGACTGTACCCTAGAAATTGATTTTCTTGACAGGATTTACAGAGATGACTATTTACATAGGGCTTGATTTTGAGAACGGGGTGGATAAAGACAGACAGACTGTTTACTTAAGAGACCCAGCATGGCCAGGCCACCATACGCATAGAGCAAGGGATTTGTCTTTATAGCTAGGAAATTTCAGGGCTATGAGCATATAAAAATCAATTGTTACATGGAATTATCTCCTAGGCCAATTACTTAGGGTAGATAATAAATGATCCTGTGCCTCTTCCATGTTAATGACAGGCTTTGGATAAAGGAGCTCTTAGCTTATCAACAAACCAAGTTTTATTGTTTTTTAAACTAAAATGGATTCAATTAACAAATATTTAGGAAGCATCAGGGCCAGGCCTTGTCCTAAGTGCTGAGAATCCTGTGATATATAAAATAGGACAGGCCTTGCTCTCATGGAGCTTAGTGTCACGAGGAGAGATAGACATTAAGCAGCTGAGTGAATTACTGGGCAAGAACATTTCAGAGGCAAACTGCTATGGAGTTTCCCAGTTCATCATCTGCACGCTGTTCAGTAGATGATGAACTATGGGTGAGTTTTGCAACTGTTCAGGATAAGGCCGACTCCCGGTGGGTTAGCACCAAAGCCGAGTGCTCTGTTTTCCTCCAGAATAGTAGCTGAGATGAGTTAACAGTAGTAAGAGTAGTAAGACCTGTCAACTCTTACTACTGTTAGGGAAATAACACAGAGTGATGTGGTAGACAGTGATGGGTGTGGGGTCAGAAGGGTCAGGGCAGGCTGCAGCATGTGAGGATCAGGGAAGAACCATCTGAGGCAGCAGGAGCAGGTGTTGCTAAGGCCCCACAGTGAGAATGGACGTGGTTTGTGTGAGGACAAGAATAAGCACAGGAGCATACAAGCCAAAGAGGCAGTCGCGTTCGGGGAGGTTGGAGAGGTTAAGTCAGGTAAGCAAGGGCTGACCATGTAGGCTACGAGAAATAGTTTAGATTTTATTCTCTATGCAGTTCTAAGGCACCGGGGATTTTTAAACAAATTCCCGAATCTGAGGCATTGCTAAACCTGTGAGGTATTTACAGAATTAAAAAACAAAAACAAAACAAAAAATCCTTAACATCTCAAAGATCCTGGGATCTCCAAAGTGCGGGGCTAAATTCCTCTTTTTGCAAAATGGATTGTCCAGAAATCTCTTCCTGTGTATTTCATTTGTTTACTCATTCACATCACATATAAATAAATGTTGTCACTACATTCCAGCTGCTGTGCTTGGCACTGAGGAGAGTTACAATTGAGAAAACAGATTTGGCCCACAGAGAATAAGACAAATAACCAGGTGATGACAACACACTGTGATAGGTGCTCCACTGGGGGATAGCGCTTCTCTAACACGTGAGAGTTATCCCACCCAGTCTAGGGAGCGTGGGAGGAAGGCGTGAGGAGGGGGAAGCAGGAAAGGCTTTCTGAAGGAAATGACGTTTAATAACACAGTGTTCCTCAGAGGTGAGAGGAAACAGGGCAAGGTTGAGGAAGTGAAACAAGTTCAGTAAGGTCAAAGTAGCGAGTTTAAACAGAGGCTATAGTGTCAAGCCAGAGTAGGTCACCCAGGCCTCCCAGTAAATAAAAAGGATTTAGGAGTATCCAGTATCCATGGGGTCATCAAAGACTTTTACGCAGGAGAGTGCTGTGTTCAAGCTTGCAAGTTAGACCAATCCCATAGGTTTCAGTATAGAGAATGGGCCAAAGAGTCAGGAAGGCCAGATGGGCAAGGCTTGGGCTGGGGTGGTGGCAGTGGGGATGGTGACTGGTAGGCTGCTGTAAGAACATAATTGACAAGTCTTGATCATTGACAAGAAGTCAGTGATGAGTAAAGGAAGCTGGCCAGGTTCCCAGGCACCAGATGGAATTCATGGAAACAGGGAGATGCACAGGTATGGGTGCAGGGGAGGAAGGGAAACCATACATGCATAACAGTCAACTGGCTTGGCAGACATTTGGGTAGATGGGTCTATTGAACAGGTAGGATATCTGGGATATGGTCTTCGGCATTGATATGGTTTGGCTGTGTCCCCACCCAAATCTCATCTTGAATTATAATCCCCACATGTCTAGGGAGAGACCTGGTGGGAAGAGACTGAATCATGGGGGCAAACCCTCCACGCTGTTCTCATGACAGTGAGTGAGTTCTCACAAGATCTGATGGTTTTATAAGAAGCTCTTCCTCCTTCACTCCTCACACTTCTCTAGCCTGCTGCCACATAAGACATGCCTCTTACCATGATTGTTAAGTTTCCTGAGGTCTCCTCAGCCATGCGGAACTGTGAATCAACTAAAGCTCTTACCTTTATAAACTACCCAGTCTCAGGTACCCCTTTGTAGCAATGAGAAAATGGACTAATACAGATACGCGTTGCTGATAACTGGAACTACAGAAAGGGACAAGATAAATCAGAGTTAAGAAGAGAATTTAAAATCTGACTCTCAGAAATAAGAACTCTTAAGGGGAAAGGAGCCTTTAAAGGTGACTCTTTTGAATCAGAGAGACGTCCAGCAAATTTCAAGAGTGTGGTGCCACCAAAGACAAAGTGATGGTTTTGAACCAAGGGGACTGTTGACAATGACCATTGTTGCCAGAAATCAAGCAAAAGCAGGCCTGAAAGGGGTCATGAGGTTTGACAGGGAGGTCATGGTGACCTTGGTGAGAGGCAGTGTCAGTGGGTTCGGTGCGGACAAAGTGCAGGCTGAGTGGGGAGGGAGACATGAGACATTCCTATATTTAGTTTTAAGAGCAGGGATGAAAATATTTCAGCACAAGACTTTTCCCACAGTAACAAACGAGGTGTGGAATTACCAAACATGGGAAATAACTCCAGATTTTTAAAAAGGGAAATAAAAGATAGCAAATTACTTCAGACAAGAAAAGGCCCAAGAAACCCTCCCGAGATTCCTCCTTCCGGATGTCTTCTGGAGTGGCCACCTAATGGCTTGGAGCTAAAAACTCTTCCTCTCTTCCCGGGAGCCAAGCCCCAGGTGTGGGGAAGATGCCCCAGGGGCACAAGCCTTCAGGCATAGATCACTGTGTCTGCTCTGAGCAGCAAGGGCAGCGTACAGGAGCAGTGATCACAGACAGCAGAGCAGAAAGCCAGTCATGAAGAGCAGCGCATCTCAGGAGGTCCCGGGCTGGTTCAAGAAACTGATACAGTCCCTGTTTACACTTGGGCTCCCACGGCTCTCTCTTCGCTGCCTCTCTTGCTCGTACACCCAACAAATATTTAGTAAGTGCTGCCTTGGTGCCAGGAAAGGTACTGAATGCTGAAGAGGAAGAAGCCCTTGTCCAAGCCCTTGAGGAGTGTGCAGTCCAGTGAGGGAAAGCTGGTATGTAAATGGCTGATAATCATCATGTATTTAGTAGGCCAGGCGCAGTGGCTCACACCTGTAATCCCAGTACTTTGGGAGGCCGAAGCAGGTCGATCACCTGAGGTCAGGAGTTCGAGAGCAGCCTGGCTAACACAGTAGATAGAACCCCATCTCTACTAAAAATACAAATATTAGTGGGGTTTGATGGGGGGTTCCTGTAATCCCAGCTACTTGAGAGGCTGAGGCAGGAGAATCACTTGAACCCAGGAGACAGAGGTTGCAGTGAGCCAAGATTGCGCTGCTGCATTCCAGCCTGGGTGATAGAGTGAGACTCCTTCTCCAAAAAAAAAAAAAAAAAAATCATGTAGTTAGTTAAGTAGGGTGTGGTAGGCTCGGCAGCCTGGGGTCAGATGATTTCTAGGTCAATCACTTAACAAGCTGGGTGACCTTGTGCAAGTTAGATGACTGTCCCGAACCTCAGTTTCCTACTTGAAAACTGAAGTCATTAATAGCCTCCCTCCTTGGACAATTGTGAGGGAATGTGAAGCCCTCAGCTCAGTGTCTGGCACCAAGGGAGCCCCCGCGAGCGGCAGCAGCTGTTGTTAAGTACAATGACAGAAATGAGCCCTGGCTATTGTAGTAGCGCTGAATAGCGGCACCTAAGCCAGTCAAGGGGCAGGGCAGCAGGGAAGGCTCCCTGGAAGAGGTCTCAGTGGATCCTAAAAGAAACAGCAGATGTTAGCAAGTGTAGGTAGGGGGAGCAAATCCTACATGGAGGGAACTGCAGTCTCCATTTTTCTATGATTCTTGCAAAGTTGTCAACGTCATACAATGAACATAATGCTGCTTCTTCTGGGTGCTGATTCAACAGAAAGAGCACTGAACTTTGAATCCAAAGGTCCAGACTTATACAGGAGCTTATGGGTTAAAAATGCCACACAGGCTGGGCACGGTGGCTCACGCCTGTAATCCTAACACGTTGGGAGGTCGAGGCAGGCAGATCACTTGAGGTCAGGAGTTTGAGACCACCCTGGCCAACATAGTGAAAACCCATCTCTACTGAAAATACAGAAGTTAACGGGGCATGGTGCCGTGTACCTGTAATCCCAGCTGCTCAGGAGGCTGAGGCAGGAGAATCATTTGAACTTGGGAGGTGGAGGTTGCAGTCAGCGGAGATAACGCCACTACACTCCAGCTCGGGTGACAGTATGAGACGCTGCCTCAAAGAAAAAAAAAAAAAAGACTGCCACACAGACTTGAACAGGCTACTCATGCCCTCTCAGCCTCAGTGTCCCCCATTTAGAAAATGGAGAAGATAGCTGCATTCAATCATATTTATCACATACCTGCAAAGAGCCATCAAGTGCTGGGGAAACAGTAGTGAACAAGAAACAGACATGGGCCCGACCTACATTACAGTTTAGTGCAGGAATCAGAGGAGAAAATGGGCAACTATAGTACAGTATGCCAACTGCTATGATTTGGCTTAATGCCAAAACCAAATTAAACACTCTAAAACCTGTGTTTCAAGTGGCTCTGAAAACTGAAAAGCACTATAAATATATTTTGTAGTATTATTGTTATTCTTGACAACAGTGCCAGCCAGATCCTAAGCCTATCAGAAATTTTTCCCAACTTCTGGTCCGCCGATGACACCGTGTCTCCAGGGCAGCTGTGGGTGAGCGTGCATATCAACTACATGTACATGTTTACTACTGACATGCCAGCTCTGCCAGGTTTTCTGTGGTCTGGTAATCAACCATGACTGAGTGTCTTGGCATTTGATGAGGCCTGCTTTCTCTGGGGAGCGTTATGCTTGGTGATCTCACACACGTTTCATGGATCCAATTCCTACAGGCTTGTAATGCAGCCTGATGAACTGATTCCTGCATCTGACAAGCACTATGCGGCAAACACAAGCCTAACGCTTTTCTGAGAGGCCAACTAGATGGCCCCTGGTCCACAGATGATCAATTTAGTGAAAAAGACATTTGGGAAACCAATATGATGAGGTGTTGTCATTTATTCTAGATTGTATATAATGAGTGATCATATAATTTATCATACAAACCGGCACATTGAAGTGGGAAGGCACAATTAAATTTATACCAGGGCAACAGAACTAACAGGCAAATGAAGATGTATGCTCCCTACATATAATCTAAAGGTCAAATGGCTTGTTCAAAGTAATGACAGATGAGTGCCAGAGCCAAAGCACATTGATACTACAGCCTAATTAGATGTCACTCACAGTTTGCTTTCCATGGAACTAGTTATAATCTTTTCTCGGCTCTTTGCAATACGTAATTCTCTTTGCAAATTAGATCCTAAAGGCATTTATGGATCCTGAGATTATGAGCTGAAAACTGCATAATGAGGAAAATCAGACACCTGAGTCTCTTTTTTTAATGGTGGAAATTTTCATTATAGTATTGAAATGTAAGTTTCAATGGCAAATGTAGACCTCTGCCTAATGGTCTGCTACTTAAGTTTATGTTAAACCCCTAACTAAAGTAATTCCTTTCGGTGGCTCCAAAATGAACCGTCTTTCCAAGTGCTTTTTAACATCAAAATGTAAAAGCTGTCTCTAAGCTACCCTGGGGCTAAGCTAAATTAGTTTCTCATTTTTGGGCTGGCTCTCTTTACATTCAGTGGTGAAAGGACTTTTACTTCAATGCATATGAGCATGGAAGCGGTGCTCCTAGGAAGAAGAACCAGAGGAGGGACACAAAAACTCTTGCAAACAAACATGCTATGGTGTCTGGGAGTCACTATTCTGCCCAAAGGGCTCACCTGCCAAGGCCACAGGTAATTTCCCATGAAAAACTTAATTTCATAGATTTCCACTGATTAATTTCTCCCGTCTAAGAAATGAACGTCAGTTCATAAATATAAAAGCAGACATGGCTGGCAAGTCTCTTACGCAGTCTGCTGAGCAGCAGATGTCTCACTACACAGGCATCATGACTTTTCATTTTTCTTAAGGAACAAATGCTTGGCTAATCTCTGGCTTAGAGAAGACATAAATCTCATAAAGACGATTCTGTTTCACTGTCACATGATTTATTTCATTTTTTTAAATTTTTTATATTTTTTTGAGACACAGTCTTGCTCTGTCATCCAGGCTGGAGTGCAGTGGCATGATCTCGGCTCGCTGCAACCTCCGCCTTCCGGGTTCAAGCAATTCTCATGCCTCACCCTCCTAAGTAGCTGGGATTACAGCCGCCTGCCACCATGCCCAGCTAATTTTTGTATTTTTAGTAGAGATGGGGTTTCACCATGTTGGCTAGGCTGGTCTCGAACCCCTCACCTCAGGTCAACCACTTGCCTCAGCCTTCCAAAGTGCTGGGATTACAGCTGTGAGCCACCGTGCCCAGCCTATTGTGCCATATTTCAGATGAGAAAATTTAAAAATTAAGGGAAAAAGGCAAAGTTGGTTAAAAACAAAAACCTTCTTATGGCAGTTCTCTCTCAAACCTAAATAAGAATCAGAAAGAAACCCAAGCCTGCATTTGCAAAAATACAAAACAAACAATCATCCCCACATTCCACATATGCCCAATAGTATAAAACTTCTGGACCAGGTGTTGAGTTCTGTACCAACTTAGATAGGCTGTTTATTAGACATCTCCTACACTTTGATAGCCATCATTCTTCATAAAAATAAGTGTATCATTTTTTTTTGAGTAGACACTGAAAATTTGGTTAAAATATCTCTTTTTCTAAAACATTTCTGAAAATATCTTATATGCTTACAAAAGAAAAACTCATGCTAAGTTGAGGTATGGAAGATAACCTTTCTCTGGGGCAAGATGATATCAAATACATTTTCCTTCACTGTCACCAAAAAGTTCCATAGTCCTCTATCTGCAGGCACCCCTAAGCATTTTTCTTAGGCTTCTCATGAGCTGCCTTTCAAGATGCTGATCAGTCCTTTCAATCATTAGCCGTTTACAAGTTCTGCTAGCTGCAAGCCTGACCCTAGATTTCTAAATTTTTACTGGTTAAAATAATAACAGCACTTAGTCATCTGTGAAGCACCAAAAAGTAAGAGTTAGCTCTTAGGTGAGTTAAACAGCATTATACAGGAGACAGAACATTTGGGCTCCCTTTATGTGGGAAAAGAAGGTCTTTTAAAGAGCTAGAGCAACAGATGTATTCGGAACATACAGGTTCTCTCTGGCATCCTTCCTGTAGCTCCATATCAAATTTGAAATGTAGTTAAATCACAGATTTACATTTAAGCTTGCTTATCTCTGATAATGGACTTGGAAACATATCAAAGAACCTGACCATGTGTACTTATCAGTCCCCAACAGGTATGAGGCTTAGAAGCTCAGTACAGGACTTTCTTGCTCACTTGTTTAGAAACTCAGATGTAGCATATCAGCAAGTATTTGGCTGAGGGTTCCTATTACCTATGATCCTAGGTAATCCCATATTGCTAAAAAGTTGTCTGCTTACAGAATACAGATTTAAAATACTCTTATGATGGATAATTCACAACCATAGGATGGAGGTATATATCTATAAATAAATTTATGAATATGCTTCAATTTGTTTCAAGGAATGGGGCATTTTGTCTAATTTTTATATTAATCTATTTGAATGGCTATCATATCACTTAATAAAAATTTCCAGACAATATAAACGGTTATCAGTATAAAAGCATGGATAGGAAAAGTAACTTTCCCTTCCCGTTGAATCCATCTCCAGAAGTAACCATTAGTAGGAGTTTCTTATATTTTCTCCAGAGATACTACATGAGCTGGCAAGCTGGTATGGGTGGATGTATGTGGGTGATTTCACACCCTCCTTCCCATTAAAAACAAATGACCACCAGTTATTCACATTGTTCTGAACCCTGTCTGTTTTCCTTACAGTACCTCCTGGAGATTGCTCCAGCATTACATGAAAAGTCGTCCCTTCATTCTTTCTTAGTGGCTATACAGCATTCCATTGTGGAGATGTACAATGATATACCCAACCAGATCCTTAACATTGAATAATAGGTTGTTTCCTATCTTTTATTTTGAATGGGACAGAATCTCTAAGCCGGATAAAACAGAAGAGGCACTGAATAAATGTTGACATTTTGTTCTACTTGCTGCCATCCTCCTTTTAAGAAATACTAATGTCTAAACAACGTGGAGAGGCTATTAGAAGAAACAGATGTCACTCTTCCTGCTGTTACACACAGGAAGATACAACATTTCTCTGTTTTGATGCTGCCCTCGAACAGCAACTGAATACTGGGAAGAGGAGCTACTTAGTTTTGCAAAAACCAAATTCATCTTGTTGGGCAGACCAGCCTCAATGTCTAGCAGCCCTTATCAAAGAAAAATTCTCTTCACGGTAAATCTTTTAGGTTTAGGGAAGCCGAGGGTGCGGTCTAGGTCAAGGTCACCTGTCCCTTCCACATCACATGACTCAGAACTCTAATTCTACTTAGACTCTGATTTAGGACATTGACAGGCTTTGAACAAAAAAGCTCCAAAACGGTGAGGTGGGAAAGTCTCTGGAGTTAGACTTCATGGATTTTGGACAAGTTACTTAACCTTTCCAAGGCTGCTTCCTACCTGTAAAAATGGGAAAATAATACCTACCTCAGAGAAGTGACTGTGAGGATTAAGAAAGACAATGCCTATGTAAATTGTGAAGTAAAGTGCCTGAATTCAGAAATGTTAACTCCTATTAATAAAACAATGCAAAGCCACTTTGTTTTTGAAGAAACATCTTGGCCCTGCCTAAAAATATGTCTCTTGAAAATTCTGGCCTGTGGTGATTCTCTGCTTTCCTGACTCCACGCTCTCTGGGCCCTCATGCCTCCTGCACACCCTGCAGAATGGTTTGTTACTTCTTGGGCATGCAGTATGAGCTGGGTGCAGTGGCTCATGCTCGTAATCCCAGTGCTTTGGGAGGCTGAGGTGGGAGGATCAGCTGAGGCCAAAGAGTTTGAGGGCACTCAATATTTTTCTCCTTGTCAGTGCTTGCGCAGTTCCATTTCTTGCAATGTCCCCCATCTTCCCATGGGTAACTTTTACTCACTTACCAAGATGCAGCTTGGAGGGTGAGGCCCAGTGTTCCTCCCCTGGATGCCACTGCATCCTGAGTCTGCCTCTGTCACAGCACTGTCACACTACCTTAAAGGCTCCTGGGTGCAGGTCTCACGTACACAGAATGCTACCTCCCTAACACTATCCTGGCATGCCGTAGACATATGATAACTGCTTGTTGAACTCATATGAACCCTATGGAGACAAGGATTCCAGTCGGCCTCAATAAAACCTTCTCTATGCCTCTGGCATCTTCTTTCAACCGACGACATGGGTATCTGCCCTTCAGGTATTTATATTCCCACAGACTTCAATTTAGAATACATGTCATGTAGCTCCTATCAAAAGCATGGCCAAGACAACTGGGATCCTCTAAGAGGGATCCCGCCTTCCATCTGTCATCCTGTTACCAGGCAGATCACCAGCAGACACGCTTTCTCTAGGTTGTTCTTCTTGTTGCACCATAGTAAAAACAACCTTTCAATACTTTAGCTTAACATTAGACTCTGTATTTAATCAACATCAATGAGAGAAACAGCTCTACATAGAGGGTCTCATTTGGTTTTTGCATGAAACTGCTTTGGAAGATATTGTCTAATGAGCTACTCAAAATCATTAATATAGAGACTCACATGACAAATTAATATTATAACTTGCAGCTCTTGATGAACTGGTATGCTTTTTTTGAACAGACAATTGAACTATACATCCCATTATATTTTTTTCCTTCTTTATCATGGCTATTAGGTGGCTCAGGACAGTTTTGTGATGAATTACTCTCTTCCTCTCTCAGACTTTGTTAATCTGTTATTTTTTGTTCTCATTTTACTAAACTGTATATGTATTAAAAAAAAAAAAGAGTAACGAGCCTCACATTCCTGGATTTAGTTTGGTTATCAACCATTCTTAGAGAATAGTTGTCACCAGATACCTGGCACATGTCACCCAACTGTGCTGTAAACACACACGTACATGTCCAGAATTTGTCAGTATACAAAGACTTGAAATAACAAATGCCTGTACTTAGTAAAGGCTTGCCACTCTTGAAAATGCTGCCTCAGTTTTAGCTGGCAATAGGAGACAAGTATGTATATGATACTTGGCTGCACAGATTTTGAGATGGATATAGCACCCATGCTATAAAGCCATCACTTAATAAATGTATTAAAACCAGTCTAGCCCTTGGGGCATAATTTTACCTGGATTCCAAGAAATAAAAGGAAGGAAATGAAAAAAAGGAAGAGGAAGTTCAATTCCCAAATTGCAAACCTAACAGTAAATTGGAAATGCAATTGGTAGATGCTGGGATTGTGCCTACATCAGAGATAAATGCTGGGCTTGCAAACATCCTGCTACCACCTCTTCAATTTGGAAGACAGTGTAGTGACAACCAGATGGTCAGCTCTTGAGGGAAAGTTTTTAGTTTTGTTTTTAATGGCAGAAATGGGCAAATGTAGGAGGAAATCTCACAAGTATGGGAAAAAAATAGCTTACCTGAGATTGGAGAGTTATGGAATGCTTAAGGAGAGATAACACCTCTGGCAACATATTTAAACTTTAAAGAGTTGGCTTGATAAAAGTTTAAAACTTGGGAAGTAATGAGGTATCCCATAAAACTTTATTCCCCTCCCGTTTCTTCCTTGTGATGGAGTACACAGCAACTGCCTCCCAGTGAAGGAATGGCTCTATGAGTATGATTTCTGAGTATCTGTCAAATCTCAAGTGTGGCTCTCATCTGGGGCTACAAACCATGACCAGGAATGAGGGACTAGTCCTCAAGATGATGGAAGATTTGTTGGCTAGAGGGTCACACAGGCCACAGCTCAAATTCCAGTTCTGCTGCTTTCCAGTTCTGTGATCTTGGGGAAGTCACTTCATCCCTCTGAAACTCAGTTTCCCCATCTGTTAGATGGGAATATTGACAGTGGTTGTTCATCTAACTGGGCTGAAAGAGTAGATAACATACATAAAAGCCCTAGGCTAGGGCCTGGCAACAGCAGATGGTCAATAAATGTTTCTCCCATTTTTTTTCCTCCTTGGAATCCCCATTTTTATCCTTTATGTTCTCTGTCCTTTATTACAGCTCATTTCTAGGATTTCCTGCTCTTTCCTCCCCCTCTCTTTTTCTCTTAAACCCTGGTCTCTCACGTCTGTTTTTAGGTACTCATTCTCTGTTTCCTATTCTCCTATGTTCTTGTTATCTCCCCAAAGTCCCCCAGCATCTGAAACTTGAGGGGTACCAGAGAATGGAGGGCAAGAAAAAGAAGAAACATGACTGGGCTGCTTCAGTCTCTTTGCTGACACGCCCCACTTCAGTAGCTTGCCAATACCCAACCACTGCCCATGGAGACAACTGAACAGAGTGGTTGTGGGTGGGGCAGTACTAGAACCGAACTGCCTGGGTTCAAATCCCACCTCTACCCTCAGGTAAGTTAGGTAATCTCTCTGTGCCTATGTCCTCATGTGTAAACTGTGGAGTACAACAGAACCTCCGGAATTATGTTGATTTAATAAGTATGTATGTGTAAAGTGCCTGGCACATTGGCGCTTTGTTATCATTGTCATCACAACGATTATCATCATCATAGCTCATGGAGACTTCATTTCAACCTTTGAGAGCAAAATTTGTCCTCAGGATATAAACCAGGTATTGGAAGATCAAACTGAGGTGGAATTTTCCAGCCGCTCAATATGATTCCTGGCAGAAGAATCCGTTCTTATCCAAACTCATAGGTTTTCGACAATGTCACCACAAGTTGAAGACTTTCGCGAAGCTCATGAGCTGGATGCTGGCTGCCCCATTGTTTTTGGCAGGCCACCAGAAGATGCCACCACATGGTGGCTTGTGTTTGAGGAGCTCTCAGAGCCGCTGAGCCACTGTTTTTGCATGTTCATGGCTCTCACAGAAGAGAAGGGGCCCCTCCTTTTCAGATTATTTTTCTTCTGTTTAATCACATTCTAAGATGCACTCTGGACAACACTGTCATTAAAATGAATGGAGGCCAACCCCAGCACACCGGTGTTTGCCGTATGTTCTCTAATGACCTGTAATGGGCACTGATAATGAAAGCCTTTTCCCAGAAATTTGTTTTTTAAATGAATCAACTGTGTCCAAGGCTAAGTAGGAAGATAATGTTTTCTTCATTTTAAAAAAACTATAAAATACATTATTCTTGAAGCAGGCAGTCAACTAGGAATAAAATAAATTATGCAAGAAGCATTTGGACTGAAAAAAGGGGATATTCTCAGAGAATATATAAGACATTACTGAGGGGAAAGAAAGCAGTACAGATTTGGATCCTAGAGTGGAAAGTCACCAAATCCTTCACTAAGTCCACATAAGAAAGGTCCAGTGTAGTGGCATCTGTGGCTGTCTCTTCTCTGAGGACTGCCCCTTTTCCATTCACAGAGTCCATGTGCCCTGGGTGCTGCTCTCCGTGAACAGGCGATTCAGGCTTAGACCAGCAGAGCTTCACCTATACCCCTGGCCACAGAGATTGGTTAAGGGATGGGGATGGGACTCAATATGGACCAACAGGAATGAGGCCAGCCTGTATTTCAAGCTGCTGAGAAAGAAAGGCTCTCTCTTTCTTTTCTGCTGGGCTTAGGCTTTTTAAGAAAGTAAGTCCAACTGGCGGTAACCACACTGCGATCAAAAGGAAAGAACTTATCTAGGAGGAGACTCAGCAAAGAGGAAAGCTGAGCTGAGAGATGGCGACAGCTGGGTTCTGATGGCAACATCCATGCCCCTGGTCCTCGCCATGCCTGAATACAGATGTTCCTGCACACTGGAAAACCAGTAAGTTCCATTTTAGCCTAACTTAGGTGGGCTAGGTTTTCTGTTACTTGCAACTAAGAACACTGATCAGTAAATCTGCTCAAGCTGACATATAGGGTCCTGAATATAACAACTGTCTGTACATGTAAAAGATGTCACATTAGGGAAATTTGCACTAGTGTTCAGTTTCCAGAAACATGTGAGGAAAATAGGAATGGCTCTGGTAGAGCCCACAGAGGCCCTGGATTGGGAGAAATGCAAACATTGCAAAAGCAAAGGCCCCAACAGTCACTTCAATAGTGCATGGTGCTCTGTGACAATGTGTCAGACCATCACCACTGAATGTCTGGGATGCAGTTTCCACAGTTCACTTACGGATTGAGAAACAGAATGGATGCTACCCATCCAAATGAAAATAAATACCACATGTACGTTAGCAGGTTTAGCACTGTCAGTGCAGGCTAAACAAAACAGCTCCGTGTAAGGAGTAAAAACAAGCAGGAATTTTCTGTAAGTCTACATGATCACTATTTGTATCTTTTCCTTATGAATCCTACCATGTATCTGGTCTCTCCTGATTGTTTGAGTTGCTTTACCCTCTCAGAGCCAAGAGCTAGTCTCTTAGACACACAGCCTGACTCTAAGGCAAGTAAACAGCCTTTGCTAAAAGCTGAAGGTGTCAGAATGTGTCTGATGTGCTTAGTCTTGGGTTGCAACACAGAGAAGAAGAATATAGCTGATTTTTGAACCTATTTTGTTGGCTTTTTAACATTACAAAACTCAAGGCAGTTGGATGATGCAGAATGTCGTAGGATCTTGTTTGACACTTAGAAACAAAAACAAGCCCTTTGTGGAAGAAAATTTGAGCTAAAAAAAAAAAAAAGAAGAGTTCCAGATGGTGAGGTCTATTTGACTATGAAGCAAAACTGTGATGAAAATAGGGAACATCTCAAGCAAGTCAATTACATGAAATAAATTGACAGAAGATGTTCCATCGAGATCCAGCTAGTATGGAATTCTGGAATGGGAAGACAACATTACTAGGCTTCCTCAGCTTTAGTGTCTGAAGAAGTAAAAAGCATACTGATACCAGAAAACAAAACAATTGTAATATTACAGATGAGAAGTATATGCTCAAAGTTAACTATGAGCAGGTCCCCACATGGGCTCTGTGTGATCCTGCCTCTGAGTCTTTTCCCACTGCTCCCTGTCCAAATCCAACCTATCCTCAAGGTGCATATTCAAATGCCAATTTGATCACAAAGCCCTCCTTGATCATCCCAGTTCAAGGTCATCTCTCCTGCCTAGGAATTCCAGCAGCACCTTATCCTGTAGCACTGAGACCATTTGATACAGGCATTTTATGTTTCTGTTATCTCTCACCGTGAAGGGCACGATCCCCTCTAACTCATCTTTAATGTGCTTACATATTGAAGACATTCAGAAAAATCTGTTGAGTGACTGAAAGAGTTAAAAAACCTCAAAAAATGGGGCACAGAAAGCCCTCTGTAAGTGTTGCTTCCACTGTCTCTTGTCTGTTTCTCTTCGCACACTGGAATGGCTGCAACTGGACTTTCTCTGTGTGATGGGGAACATGGCTGCTGGATATTCTGGTAGGCAAGACAGATTCTTAACCCAGCTCCAGTTAAAACAAAACAAAAATCTATGAAAACAGTACGGTTGGCCTGGCTTAGTCATGTGCTTGCCCCCATACTATTACCATCTCTAGGTCATAAGGAATTGTGGTACACAAACTACGTCACTGATGAACAACTCTACAAACACATCGAATTTACTCATTTGAGCGTCCCTATTCTTATTACAACCAATGGAATTTTTTATTTTTATTTTTTTTCAGACAGAGTCTTGCTCTGTGTTGCACAGGATGGAGTGCAGTAGTGTGATCTCAGCTCACTGCAACCTCTTCCCTGCTGGGTCCAAGTAATTCTCATGTCTCAGCCTCCCAAGTAGCTGGGATTATAGGTGCGTGCCACCTGGCCTGGCTAATTTCTGTATTTTTTTTTTTTTTCAGTAGAGACGAGGATTCACCATGTTGGCCAGGCTGGTCTCAAACTCCTGACCTCAAGTGATCCACCCACCTCCGCCTCCCAACATGCTGGAATTACAGGCCTGAGTCACCGTGCCCGGCCAATTAATGAAAACCTTTCTAAAACATGGCACACATTTTTCTACCTTCAAAGACAGAATATATCGAATGCAATTTACTTAATCGAGGAGAGAGAATTATAAAAATCAATTACTGCCTTGTGCTGTCATACAGTTGTGACCAAAGAAGCTGCTGGTTGTGAAGGGTAGCTAGTTCTTTATCGAGACCTTTGTATTCTTACAGTGTTTATGACTTCAGAAAAAGTGCTTCTGTACTTTGCCTCATCAGCAATTATTAACTTTCTATTCTGTGAACGTAAGTACCTTGTGTGGTATAAGCGTTACTTCCAAAATATTGGATTGTGGAAAGACAAGGAGCCAGGTTTGTTGTAACTGTGTGCAAAAGGTGTGTACTGGACTTGGCAACCTTCAAACATGCTCTACCTTCAGTTCCTGCTGAAAGGTTGTGTAACCCAGTTCCCTGTGGCTACAGATGAGTAAACTGTAGAATCCCCTGCCTCAAAGTCTCCAGTAGATAGTAGATAGATGTTTTCCCTCAGGCAGGGTGGCAGAGAATTCAGCAAAGCAGCAGGTAAAATCCTTTTTTTTTTTTTTTTTTGAGACAGAGTCTTACTCTGTCGCCCAGGCTGGAGTGCAGTGGTGTCATTTTGGCTCGCTGCAACCTCCACCTCCTGGGTTCAAGCGATTCTCTTGCCTCCCAAGTAGCTGGGACTACAGGTACCTGCCACCACGTCCAGCTAATTTTTGTATTTTTAGTACAAATGGGGTTTCACCATATTAGCTAGGCTGATCTCGAACTCCTGACCTTATGATCCACCTGACTCGGCCTCCCAAAGTGCTGGAATTACAGGTGTAAGCCACTGCGCCTGGCCAGTAGCAGGTGAAATTCTAAGGAGAATGAGGCTATGAGAGCACTGGCGCCAATCAGGGGTCATGGCAATCCAAAGCTATAAGGAAGCAGAAGCCATGAGGGAGAGTAAAGCCACAGGCACAGAATGGTGGGAAAGAACAAGCCAGATGGGAGCACTGAGAAGCAACTGCTGCATGTAGAGAGGCCAACACACCAAGTAGCTGAATAGTGGTCACATGGAGTCAAAAGAGCCATTCCATTCTGGTCCTTGCCTTCCTCCAAGTGGTTCCACCTCTTTATAGCTCCTGCTCTGCTTGGACCCCAAAGCCCTAAGCAGCCTCTCCTGGATTCCTGGCCTGGGCTTCCTGCCCACACTCCCTCAGTCACCCTGACCTGAGAGTGTCCAACAGGTCTAGAAGGCTGATGAAATTGTGGGCTTTTCTGGCTACGCATACAGCTTTGGGGTTCACTGCCAGCTACGTACAGGGGGTTGCTCTAGATGAGTTAGGGGAAGGGTGTGTGTTCTTTAACTCGGATATCACTGGAACCCGGAGAGCAGCCTCCCTTCTCACCTTGTGTCCATCATGAAGCAGGATTCTGCACCTCAGTACAACCCTCCAAACACATTCCAAATCCCCAGTGACTGTTAAAAGAGCAATAATGACCATACTTATGGCAGGTAACTTTTACTGAGCCTTGATTATGAGCCAGAAGGCAAGCAAAGTGCTCTACATGAACTATTTCATTTCATCCTAACAACTCTAGGAGGTAGATACTATTAGTATTTCCATTTAACAGATGAGGCTTACAGAGGGGAAGGAACTGTTCATTGTACTCAGAAATAGAAAATCAAATACTATGTGTTTACACTTATAAGTAGGGAATAAAGAATACACATCACGGGCATAAAGATGGAAATGACAGATACTGGGGATGCCAAAAGGGGGGTGAGTCGGTGAGGTAATGATTGAAGAATTACCCACTGGGTACAATGATCATTATTTGGGTGATGGGTACATTAGAAGCCCAGTACCCATGTAACAAATCTGCACATGTACCTCCTGAATCTAAAATAAATTTTAAAAAGGAAGTGTTCATTGTAAAACAACTAATAAAGTTGGGATGTGAACTCTGGGTAAATCTGCCCCCAGAACCCAAGTTCTTAATACTGTGGAAGACTGAATAATGAGAAAGTGGTTCTTACTGAAGTCCACATGAGGTGACATGGAGGATTCACATCAGGCGCTGTGTACGAGAAACTCCATAAAACTTTTTTTCAGCTATTTCTATTCCCCCAAAGTTCCTTCCTCACTGACAACATCCTCATCTCTCCTCCCTCTTTCCCGTCCAGCCTCCAAAAACCGTAACCTGTATGTTCCACTCAGCAAAACCAGTGCAGGGCCCCTAGGGGTCCTGATTCTACCCCAGCTTTGCCCACTCAGGTTTCACAGCTTCAGCATGTAGCCAGGGCAGCCCCATGGCGATGTGTAAAAAAGCAACCTTGAAAGCATCATAACCTCTCCAGAGAAAAGGAGCCATCTTTCTAGTTCAGCACACAGAACTGAACAGCTCAGCTGAGCAGAGATGGTGTGTTTTCTTTCTCTTACTCACTACAAATTCTTGGATTTCTATATGAATCTTAAGTGAAGCATAGGGCTATGCAGCATACAAACAGGGTTCTATATGAAATCACATTGCTCTTTTGTTTTGGGGCCCGACACACTTCCTGAATCTAAAATAAATTTTAAAAAGGAAGCGTTCTTCTTTAAAACAGGTGGTGCTATACTCCAAAGAGAAACATTAGATGAAATGTTTATATATATAATCTGATTATATATTCAGATTCTAGATGAGGGTCTTAGGTTTCTGTTGAACATTTTTGCACATAGAGACCTAATTCTTCCTGAGGTGTGCCAAGGCCAGTAGGTTACACTGGGAACTTGCTTATACAAGGTGAATAAAAAATGATGACTAAGGCAGAAAGCTGGCTCTGAGTTTCAACAGGAACATTCAGGTTATGGCTAATAGAGCTCTCTATGCTCCAATTCAGAGCTAGCTATAGTCAAAATATCAACTCAAGTTTTATTAACCCTCCCTTTGTATTGCCACTGGAGTTGGCATACAATTGAAAAGAAGAAACTCCTGGTACTGGAAGAATAGAAAAATCACCCATGGATGCAAAGACAAATACAGCAAAAAGAGTCTCTTTCTTTGAAATGATGAACCAGGGTGCTTGCTTGTGGGTATCCAACCTAAGTGATTCATGCAGAAATTAAAGGCAGAACTTAATAACTTACTAACTGGCATGTAAGGAAGAGGAAATTTAATTTAGACTTTTCTTATAGACAAAGAACCAGAAAAAAGGGCCCTCATATCTATTCAGAGATTTAGATATTGCATGAAAATTTAATAGCAAAACTTCCCGTGACCCATAGCAAGGCACAGTCTCTCTTCACTTATTTTTCCTGGTTGCACGGTTTCAGGGTTTAAAGAACTACTCATTCTTGAAACTTTCCTTTTCCATATAAGGTCAGAAAGCAATTCTTCAAGATATGAATTAAATTTTATTTTAATAGGATATTTGGTATAGTGGATTATATAAGAAATTGTTACAAATTTTTACCATTACAAATATTAGTAAACTGCTAGTTGTTTGGGAGAAAAAAAAAGAAGAAATACATCGTAAGGATAAAGTCTCTTGCAGTGGGGTGGTGAGGACTTCAAAAACGCAACATATGCAAATGATCAATTTGCAGCTTTTCATTTTTTTGATATTTTTTCCTTTCTATAGAACTTCAAATTTTAAGATTTTTTTTTTAAAAAAAATCTAAAACAATATAGCCACAAAGTCCTCAGTAGGGAAAAAAAAAATATTTGGGAGATAGATTGGTAGAGTCTGAGAGGTATGAACTCTCCCGGAGAACAGGAGAAAAAAGTTGAATCATAAAACTAGAACTCCAGCTGGGCACAATGGCTCATGCCTATAATCCCAGCACTTTGGGAGGCAGAGGTGAGTGGATCACCTGCAGTCAGGAGTTCAAGACCAGCTTGGCCAACATGGTGAAACCCCATCTCTACTAAAAATACAAAAATTAGCTGAGAGTACTGGGGCACACCTATAATCCCAGCTACTTGGGAGGCTGAAGCAGGAGAATTGCTTGAACCCGGGAGGCAGAGGTTGCGGTGAGCCAAGATTGCACTACTGCACTCCAGCCTGAGCAAAGGAGTGAGACTCCGTCTTAAATAAAAAACAAAACAAAAAACAACCAAACAAAAAATAACAAACTAGAAGTCCTAAGTCCTTCTACCCAACTTACAGTAATAAGACCAAGGCAGATAAGGAAATTACACACTTCAAAGCAGAATCAAACTAGGGAAATTATCGGAAACCCTGCCTACAATTGCAAAGATACTTCCTTCAACCGTAAATATTTTTGAGTAAATGACCCAACTGCTCACCTACTACTTAAAATCTGTCTTGCATTGGCAGCAATGCTCCCCGGCACATGTAGATCTGATCTACCCCATCCGAGCAGCAGCGAGGAGTATATTTTAGTCTCTTTCATAGTGCCTGGAATTGTGTCTTCTTCTTTTTGAGATGGGGTCTTACTGTGCCACCCAGGCTGGAGTGTAGTGGTGCAATCACGGCTCATGGCAGCCTTGACCTCTTGAACTCAAATGATCCTCCCCTCAACCTCTCGTCAGGTCCTAAATAGCTGGGACCACATGCACGCACCACCACACTGAGCTAATTTTTAATTTTTTTTTTTTGGTAGAGATAGTATGTCATGTTGTCCAGGCTGATCTTAAACTCCTGGGCTCAAGTGATCTTCCTGCCTCAGCCTCCCAAAGTGCTGAGGTTACAGGTGTGGGCCACTGCATCCTGGAATAATGTCTTAAACAGTAAGTGTTCAATAAGTGTTTGCTCACTGACTGGGAAGGGACTGTCTGTCAGAGCTGGCCAATTGTGGATGCTGATATTAATGAGTGCTCCAGAGTGTAGTTAGGCTACAGTAGCAAATATCAACAGGTGGTGTCCTACTCCAAAGGACAACATTAGATGAAAATAAGTTTGTTTTCCATTGAGGCTGAAAGGAAAAGAGGGAAGTAAGGGGTAATTGGTGAGTGTTCATTTCCTAATATGAAATGTTTGTAGTCCTCTCTTGGGATAGTGCAGAGTCTGACTGCTGTCTGAGATGATCACCTTGGCCACGGCCATCAGTGACATGTAGATCTTGTCTCTACCAGATTAGCATGTCCAGGATTCCCATGACTCCACTTCTCGATTTCTGATTTCTTGCCAGTTTATTTTTACTGTGACAACTGAACACTGTAAGTCCTGCCATGGAATGACTAAGGACGTATTTCCTCTAATTCTACTTCCACACAAAGGATCAAGAGAAAAATGGGAAAGAAGATTACATGTGTGTGTGTGTGTGTGTGTGTGAGTTTGGAAGCAGGGTGTCTGTTTCTCCTCCAAAAGAACCAGAGAGTTATATGGAGCTCCTACAATGAGGTCTATGCCGTAAGGCACAGTATATGGATGCTACGGGGGGTGTAGGCTTCCCCCAAGACAGAGTGGAAGCCAACAGATTCATTTAAAGAAATCTCTCTTGTGCTTCAGCTTTTGATTGACCAACTTTCCAGCAGTATTGTGTCAAAGTGCTGGAGTTAGTGGCTTTACTCATCTTTGTCTGTGATGTCTGATACGACGACACACTCGCCAATTTCATTCTCCCTTTCTGTCTCCAGAGCCGTCATCCTTAAATTCTAGTCTGCAAGTTTCACCTACCTAAGTTTTCTAAGGTTTTCAGTAAAGTGGTAAACAAAATAGACTAAACAGGGTTTTCTAATTTGCTCAAAACACAGAATTTCTAACTCACTGCTTTAGTAACTAAAAAACGAAACAAAAATCCTCTTTTCAGTGAGCATAATCACAAACAGCATCACTTCTACTCTTACAATAGAAGCTGAAAAGGATTATAAAATTACTAAAATGTCCCCATTTTCATTAGCACAAAGCAGGTGATCTTATTGTCCTGTAAGCAGGGAATGGTGACAAATATGGGTAATTTAAGCAGTAAGTCTGAGGTTACCAGGGCAACTGATAATTATTATTGAGTAACTCTAGTATATATCCATAAAGGTCAGGAATTAAGGTTTCTCCATTATATATTCTGCTTTAAAATGGAGCTTTCAGAGGAAATTGGGTGGAGAGCAGATGGAGAATGACAGATGAAGATCAGGTGAAAGAACTATATATAGCTCAACATAATTGAACTACTTACACTTCACAATGTTGGTTGGGATGTAGGAGGAGGAGTTCAGGAGTAGCTGCTCAATGTTAAAACCGACTTTCTGGTTTCTTCAGTTAAGGCTCCCTAATTTTAATAAGAAATCTGAGGCTGGGCTCCGTGGCTCACGCCTGTAATCCTAGCACTTTGGGAAGCCAAGGCAGGTGGATCACCTGAGGTCAGGAGTTTGAGACTAACCTGGCCAACGTGGTAAAACTCTGTCTCTACTAAAAATACAAAAATTAGCTGAGCGTGGTGCCACGTGCCTGAAATCCCAGCTACTCGGGAGGCTGAGGCAGGAGAATCATTTGAAACCAGGGGACGGAGGCCGCAGTGAGCTGAGATCGCGCCACTTCACTCCAGCCTGGGCTACAGGATAAGACTCCATCTCCAAAAAAAAAAAAAAAAAAAAAAAAAGAAATCTGAAATAGCCCAGAGGCAAGAGTCTAACTGGTTCTACTCAGCTCCTTGAGTGAGAGCTCAATTAACTCCATAGACGATTTCTTCTGCTGTGCCAAGAGTTAACACTTACCAAACTGACATGGAGCCCCAGACAGGCCAGACTGGAGAGAAGGAACCATTTGGCCATGGAAGGAATGATTCAATGGCCTTAATTTCATTTTCACTTAAAACATACCAGCTCAAGCACAATGACTCACACCTGTAATCCCAGCGCTTTGGGAAGCTGAGGTGGGAGGATCTCTTGCATCCAGGAATTTGAGACCAGCCTGGGAAATACAGCAAGACCCCATCTCTTAAAAAAAATTAGCCAGGTATGGTGGCACGTGCCTGGGACTATCCAGCTACACGGGAGCTGAGGTGGGAGGATCGCTTGAGCCTGGGAAATCGAGGCTGCAGTGAGCTGTGATTGCACCACTGAACTCAGCCTGGGCAAAAGAGTGAGACCCTGTCTAAAAAGAAAAAAAAGAAAAGAAATTAAAGAAAGAAGGGGGAAAAAAAGCCACACCAAAAGCAACAACTTCTTGGTACAGGCCTTACTCTTCTGTCAAATAGCATCTCATTTAGATTCCTAGCTATTGAGGTAATACAAAAAATGTTAAGGTTAAAAAGAAAAATCTTTTCTGACAAAGACATGCCCCAAAGCTTTAAGAGAATGAATGGTCACTTCAAAACTAAGCAAATGTATTTCTGAGTTTTTCAAGCTAAACAATCAATGCATGCACATGTAAAAAAAAAAATGCCACACTACAAGAGGGTAGTGTTAAAAGTCAGTGTTCCTTCCACCACAGACCACCATCCCATCTGCTTCCTTCAGAGAAAACCACACGATTCATTCCCTGTATCTTCTCAGAAATATTACACATTACACCCACCCGTGTATGTCTATACCCCTGGATTCCTATATAAAATATCATATAATGTACACCGATGGTTTTCAAATCTAGCTGCATATCAAAATCCCTTGGGAGGCTTAAGACGTATACCAAAACTCACACCCTCCATCAGATCAGTTAACTCTGAGGCTCCAGGGAAGGGGCCTAGGTGTGAGTATTTTTTATTTCAGGCTTCCCAGGTGGTGCTAATGTGCCATCGGGACTGACAGCCACAGCTGCACTCTGTTCTGCACCTCTTTTTTCCCCCTTAATATGCCTTTGAAGGTAGCTCTAGAACAGCACATACAGAACTACCTAATTCCTCTGTTGTACTGGATATACTCAACTCTACCATCTATTTAGGCCATCCTTTACTGATAGCAATTCCTGCTATTTCCACTCTTTGGACAGCATTCATTTGCCTCTCCAGACACGATCTTCATCCTGATCTCTTCTCTGGGATCCAACCAGCATGGATTTCATCAACAGGGCTTCTGTAACCTCTGGCTTCCTGTTCCGTTCACCAATGAGGAGCTCTTTAGAGTAGCAGGGGGAAGGAGAGGGCCAAGGCACTTACTCCGTTTCTGAAAGGTCTGGCTGTGTCCCTTGACCAAAGGTCACTGTTTCTGTCAAGACACCAACTCGTATATCCCTCTGGGTTTTGGTACCACTTTCCTCTCACATCCTCTCAGCTAAGGGTGATGACTGGGCGGCTGCAGCTAGCCCTGGCTTACTATACCACCTCTTGTAATTCCTGGGCACCATCTCTTATGCAAATAAACCCTTCCTGAGATATATTATTTTGACTGCACCAAAGTTTCTTCTTAAGATCCTAATATATCATCCTTGTATGAACAACTTTGCCTTTATTTATTTGTGGACAATACATCTTGGTTTTCTCTGAAGACAAGGCTTCTCCTGTACAGGGCAACAAGAGATAATAAGGTAGTCTTACTGCAGCTATTTTATGCCTTTTTCTGTGTATTTTTCACAACAGCCAGGGAATAGCCCCATCACCACCTGGCTCCACTTTGGAAAGAATATTAGAAGGAACATTAAAGCAATGTCTTAGTGAGAACCCCACTGCTTCCTTGTGAAGGAAGGTGACAGACATTAGAAGAGAATTTGATAGTGGAAATACAGTGAATGACTAAGATTCTACATTTCAAGATAATTTTTTTTTTAGAAGCTGTTTTCATTTTTGCCACAATGACAATCAAATCAACAGAGTCCTAGGCTGGAGAGGAATTCCTGAGGCTAAATTCTTCCCCAGCAGAGAGTGGAGATTGCAATTCGTTTCTGGTCTAATTAGCGTAATTTCCAGTTGGTTCCACCCAAAGGAGGAACAGTAGGATAGGGGGCTTTGACCAACACTCTGTGTAAATAGTCCGATGCTTGTCTTAGAAGACGAGTACTTCTATTGATTTCAGTGTATTTTATTATTTATACTTAATTTAATTTGGGGTATTTTAAGTCATTTAAAAAATTATATCAATGTTTTTAATCTGGGTTACTTTGTATTACATCAGGAGCAAACAAATAAACAACAACGACAAAAAACATTGAGTGTCCATCCACTGCCACCACAGAAAGAAATCAATACTAGGGGTTTGTTCCTTGGTAAGGGGGGCAGTCTGAGAGCAAATAATAATAAGAAATAAAAATAATAGTAGAAACCAATTTTTATTGATTGGTTACTCTGAACAAGGCCATTTACTAAGGATTAGGAAGGCATTATCTCATAACAACCTTGAATATTGGTATTATTATTATAATTACCATTTCACAGAAGAGGTTTAGCTCAGAGATAGCAAATAACTTTCCTCAGTTACATAGGAAATGGCAGAGCTGAGGCTTGACCCTGGTAGATTCATAATCAGGACACACAGGCTTTGCCCTGCCCCAGATTCTAAGGCTTACCAATGCTTTTCACATGATATAACCCATTTCGGTCTTCAGACAGCTATTTGTGACCATACACTTATATGTAAACAAAAACTCAGTTCTCTGGAAGGATCTCTACCATAATAATGGCATTCATTATGAGAAATACATTTCCCCACTCAGAAGTAGAGTGTTGATTTAGAATTGCATTTCCCAAACCATAGAATGCTGTTTCAAGAGGCTTAAGAGAATTCTTTAGAAATCATGTACTATGGTCAATATATTTAGAAAATGTAGCATAACAGATGCCCTTTCATGATGGACATATTAAAGGCTCAGAAGTTCTCTAGTCAATAATTTGTTGAACTGGCCAGGCATGGTGGCTCACGCCTGTAGTCCTAGCACTTTGGGAGGCTGAGACAGGCAGATCACTTGAGGTCAGGAATTCACGACCAGCCTGGCCAACAGGGTGAAACACTGTCTCTACCAAAACACACAAAAATTAGCCGGGTGTGGTGGTGTGCACCCGTAGTCTCAGCTACTTGGGAGGCTAAGGTGGGAGAATTGCTTGAACTCGGGATGCGGAGGTTGCAGTGAGCTGAGATTGCGCCACTGACCTGCAGCCTGGGTGACAGAGTGAGACCCTGTCTCAAGGGAAAAAAAAAAAAAAAGAATCTGTTGAACTTAGTCTCTTGCCTCCTTCCCTTCTTGTACCAGTTTGGGAAACACTGATTTAGACATCTCTAATCTGTCCACGTTGAGGCTCACCCATCATCTTGAGTATCACATAGCCTGGGAGCTATTTTTCTGTCAATATCAGCATCTTGATCTTTTCATGTTACACACGCAATAGATAAAAAATAAAAATATCTACTGGCTTGATTAATTGATACATCCAACCTGCCTTGATTTGTAACCAACAGGCATGCATTTGTGAAGCAGCTGACTGGGCTTTTGTGGGGGAGATTCAAAGTGCAGCACTGGTGAGCTAATAGGTTTCTGTGAAAAGCAAACCCATCCCTCCTCAGCCATGTAAGCTGTGACTGATCCCAAAGGCCAGGGGCAGAGCTCAGTTAAGCCCCAGTACTGTCATCACTGCACAGACAATCAGAGGGTGCTGGTGATGACACAGGCTTGGCCCTGAGAGCTTTACACGGAGGTAAGTCCTGATTTTAGTCTGGTGGAATTCCATCAGCTTAAAGCACTAGGTCACTATGCACTATGGCTCTCGGACTTGAGCATGTATCAGAAAGAGCTGCAGTTTGGTAAAGCACAGTTTGCAGGCCCCTTCTTCCAGAATTGCTGATCCAGTAGGTCTGGGGCAGGGCCTGAGATTCTGTAGATCTAATAGGATCTCAGGTAACACCAATGATGCTGGTCCCAGGACTGCATTCTGAGAACCAGTGCACAGAGCTAAGAGTCTGCCTTGGAAGACCAGAGTCAGACAGACCAAATGAAGCCTACGGTAGATCCTGCATGGCTTTCCAGATCCCTAACGCAGAGAAGAAGTTAAAAACAAGATTCTACGGCTGTTTCCAACTAGGAATGCTTTCCTAGCTAAGTAAGCATCTGCTTTCCAGATTGACTAAAAAAGGTTTCAAAAGCAGTACTTGAACTCTAATGTACTTTTAATTTACCCAATTTAGAATCTGAATCTACCAATAAGAAATAATTCTGATCTAATCCTAAATAAGAAAAATAACACTTTAGAGTTCCTTCCAAGTCCCCTTACAGGCAAAACAATGCTGAAAAGCCATGTAAAATCTTAAACCTATTTCCTTCCCAAAGATTCTACCAAAAATTTGAGATTTAAAATGCCTAACACTTACTCACACAATTAAAATAGTGTCATAAGGCATTTGAGGACAGCTAAATTCAGAATGAAATTCAGTCATTCATACTTTTAATGAAACCCCAAGGCTTTAAGCATGTACTATATGTCAGAGCAATTTTTAGAAACTGTTTTAGATTATTTAGCAAGATTTATAAGTTTATAGAAAAAAATATAGACCCTTTATATGATTTTAGCTTGTACAGGAGAAAAGAACAGAACAATACATGTAAAGGAAAACATTTTTCCATTTGTGATTTCCACTCTGCTGGAAAACAGGGATGTGGCTAGGCATTCAAACGGCGCTCTGCCCGACCTCCTCCCATACCCCCTCTGCTGACAGGCTGTAGAGATCCAAGCGCCACCGATGGGTCGCCTGGTGCTTGGGAAAGAAATCCTGCTGGGTCACCAAGTATGAGGGCTGTCTCAAGCAATCTTCATATTTTAAAAAAGAAGAACAACCGCTAATAACCGAACACATTTACCTAATAAAAATCGGAAAGGTTACCAGGCAGGAATCTCCACCCTCAACCAAGGGAAGCCCAGCTGGGCTCCTGATTGATGAGTGAGATCTTGCCTAGGGAACAGGAAAGGGGGCCATGAAGCCACTGAGAAAACGGGTCACATCAGTAACAAACGGAAAATGTCAAGGGAACGTGACCTGGTTATGGGCGGGGCTGTGGTCTCCACAGCCCAGGAGCCTGAGGTGACAGAGGGAGGGTTTCTGGCATGTCCAGGAAACAACAATGAACAAGTAAGTAAGCTGGAATCGCCAAGGGCACTGTGAGGAGCAAGGAGAGGCAAATGAATCCTCTTGAAAATGATGAGGCATTCAGGTTATTTCCCAAGTGGGGGAATGTCACCAAGTTTTCAGGCAAACCAGTCTGAAGAGACCTTTTCTGCTTGGAGGTGGGTGAGAAACAGAATCCTCAATCTACAAGGAAAGATCCTTCTCCACAGAAAGCTGATCCAACCACAGAGGAAAACTTCCTCTTTCAAAGCCCCACATTCCAAAGGATGACAAATAAAGACACTTCTAGTAAAATCATAGCTGCCTGTTTGGGTGTAACCCTTTGGAATAAAATAGCGTAGGGATGGTAAAATTAGTTTGTTTTTTTTTTAAAAAAATGCCATTAATTATCACTTGTCTAATGCATATTATTCATTCTGTGATTCACTTGGTCTCAATAAATAACAGCTATGCGCACAACTCATCAGGTACCCTGTGGGATTTAGAGGTTTCCAAATCTTCCAGGAACAGGGCGTGCCTACCCTAGCTGGTCTTGCTTTAAGGAGGGGTAGCACCTGCCTCTATAGCAGAAGTTCCTTCCTCCTCTTCACTGATAACTTAAAGCCTGGACTGAGTTATAGCTCCAGTCTCAGATTCAAGGTAGGAGGCTGGCGGGGGGAAGGTGAGTGGGACAGCCTGGGACATTTCTCTGCACAGGAAAAATACATACCATGCTGAGGAACTGGAGAGAAAGTGAGGATAGTGTGTGGGGGTAGCCCTCCAAAATAGTATTAATAATTGCCATACACAGTACTAAAATATGTAAATAAAAGATGATCTTACTTAATTTTCACGCCAACTTTTTGAGGACGGTATGATCACCCCATCTTACAGATGGGAAAATTGAGGTACAGAGAGCTAAAGTCACTTGCTTCCTTCCCCTCCAAGTCCCTGTCTCCTTGACTCTCCACTAGTTTTCTCCCTGGGACTTCTCAATATACTGTGTGATATACTGTGTTAAATACTGATTTATCTCCTGTCTCCACTAGAACATCAAATCCATGAAAGCAGAAACTCTTTTTTAAAAATTGTTTTTAAATAACTGCATCTTCAGCACTCAGAACAACTCCTGGCCCATGGCAGGAGTTCCACTGATATTTGCGGAATTAATGTTGACCAACTAAGCAGAAGATAAGTAAAATCTGAGAGATACCTCCGAAGGCAAGTTTTCCCTGAATTTCATCAGAGAGCAGCTGAATCAAACTCAGAAGGAGCCAGCAATGTTTCAGAGAAACAACTGTCTGGAAGCAGGCCTTGTTTATCCTTTGAATTCCAGGGACTGTTCTCTGGCCATTAAGACAGGAGAGGAAGGTTGACTCTGGCAGAATCTGCAGGCGTTTGGCACATGTATGTCTTTTAGGTCACCAGAAATAACTTGGAAATGCATGAGTGTGTGTGTTAAGAGGGAAGAACAAGAAAAATTAGTTTTATTTACGAGGCTACTGAGCAGTTAGTTATTTCTTAGGGGTGGGGACCACTTAGGCAGAGAGAACTCCAAGGTTGGGTTCCGTCACTGCGGTCATCATCCAGGCCCTCCTAGCCTTCTTTCAATCTTTCAGTCTTTGTGGTCTAAAGAAGGCATTCACCTAGTAATTTCTAATTTGGGGAAATTACTGCAGCATGTTATGTCCCTGGTGGGGCGTCCCCTGACTTCTTTCTCGGCATTTTTTTACTTCCTCCTTTAAAATCACTCTCTCCCAGAAAGGAGTTGGCATGATGCCCTACTGGTCATTGTGGAAGGAGAGAATGACTTATTTCTGCAGCCCTCGGTAAGCACCCAGTGAACGACCTTCATCCTTGGAGGTGGATCGGCCCCTTTTCTTCCAGGAGAGAGTGGTGGGTGGTGGTGGTGGTGGGCATGCTCAGGGGTCCAGGGATAGGTATCATCAGCCAGGCAATGTGGATGCCAGGACCAAAACCCAGGGTTTCCTGCTTTCCATTCCAATGTTTAAGCCACCTTTCTTGTTTGCCTCAGCCATTAGCTATAAATTTTGTTTCTTAAATTTCTTAGAATCTCAGTTACGAGTTGTTTTCTTTCAAAGAAGATTCTGAAAACTGAGAGGCTAGTCTTCATGCTGCACTATGCTATAGTGAGACCCTTCCATATCTTTCTATTCATGCAGGCAGCTCAGCCTCATTCCAAGACCCCAAGGTCACAAACTCACAGGCCTTGTGTCAGTTGACTATCACTGCATATTAAATCACTCTAAACTCAGTGGGTTCCAACAACCACAGTATGATATTTATCATGAATCTATAGGTTGGCTGGGAAACTTTTGGCTGGTCTTGCCTGACTAATCCAGGTGGCTGCATTCAACTGACTGGTAGTCTAGGTATTGAGCTTGGCTGAGAGAGATAGCTGGGCTTCTCTCTGCAGTATTCCCTCAACTTTAAGGAGGCTACACCAGGTTTCTTTCTGTGTGGCTAGGTTCCAAGAGGATGAAAAAGAAAACCGTGAGGCACTGTGGCCTGGGCTTGGGAAGGCACATGATGTCACGTCCTCCATATTCTGTTGGCCAAAGTAAGTCAAGCGGTAAAGGCCAGCCTAGATTCAAAGGCTCCAGCTGTTAATGAGAAGGGTTGCAAAAATTCTGTGGCCATTTTTAATCTACTTGGGGCCTACAGACATTAGCTATAAAAGTGAGGCAGGCCAGCTGTGAGATAATAGAGACCAGAGAGTATGATCTGCTACCAAGTTCCACATTGGTTTAGTGTAGCCACCTCTTCTGATATTTCAAAAGAAGCTGGAAATCTGGATTTAAAAAGATGTATTAGTAGACTTTATTTTTTCGAGCAGCTTTGGGTTTACAGAAAAATTGTGTAAAAGTTTTACACATACCCTTTCTATTCCTATACTCTGAGTTCCCTTAATTATTAACACCCTGCATTAGTGTGGTACATTTGTTACAACTGATGAACCAATATTGATATTGGCTTATTATCATTAACTGAAAGTCCATAGTTTACATTGGCATTCAGTCTTTGTGTTCAATGGATTTTGACAAATGCATAATGTCTTGTATATATCCCATTCCAGCATCACACAGAATCGTCTCACCATGAAAAAAAATGCCCTGTGCTCCAAATACTCACCTCTGTTCCTCTCTCCCAAATCCCTGGCAACCACTGATCTTTTTATTGACTCCATAATTTTGTGCTTTCCAGAATGCCATATAGTTGGTATATCATACTGTAGTATTCTCAGACTGATTTTTTTTTTTTTTTTTTTGAGATGGAGTCTTGCTCTGTTGCCCAGGTTGGAGTGCACGATCTCGGCTCACTGCAACCTCTGCCTCCCAGGTTCAAATGATTCTCCTGCCTCAGCCTCCCGAGCAGCTGGGACTACAGGCGTGTGCCACCACAACTGGCCAATTTTTTTTTGCATTTTTATTACAGACGAGGTTTCACCATGTTGGCCAAGCTGGTCTCGAACTCCTGCCCTCAAATGATCTGCCTGCCTCAGCCTCCTAAAGTGCTGGGATTACAGGCATGAGCCACTGCACCCCACCAGACTGACTTCTTTTACTTAGCAATATGCATTAAAACTTTCCCCATGTCTTTTCATGGCTGGATAGATCACTTTTTAAAACCATGGAATAACATACCATTGTCTGCATGCCCCATAGTTTGTTTATTCATTCACATATACTGATAGACATCTTGGTTGCCTGTCAAGTTTTAGCAATTATGAATAAAGCTACTGACAAAATCCATGTGCAGGTTTTTGTATAGACCTAAATTTCAACTCATCTGGGTAAATACCAAAGAGCATGATAGCTGGACTGTATGCTTAGAATATGTTCAGTTTTGTGAAAGACCACCAAACTGTCTTCCAAAATGGCTGTATCATTTTGTATTCCCACCAGCAATGAGTGAGAGTTCCCGCTGCTCCACATCCTTGCCAGCATTTGATGTTGTCAGTGTTCTAGAACTTTGGCCATTCCTGCAGGTGCACAGTGGTATCTCACTGTTGTTTTTATTTGTATTTCCCTGGAGACATAAGATGTGAATCGTATTTTTATATGCTTACTTGACACCTGTATGTCCTTTTTGATGAGGTATCTGTTCATATTCTTTAGCTCATATTTTAATTGGGTTCTTTCTTTACTTATTATGGAACTATAAGAGTTCTTTGTATATTTTTGATACTGGTCCTTTATCAGATATGTGTTTTGCAAATATTTTCTCCTAGTGTGGTGGCTTTTCATTCTTGAGTGTTTTTCATAGAGCAGAAGTTTTTAGTTTAAACAAAGTCCAAATTAAGTTTTTATCTCACGGATTATGCTTTTAGTGTTGTATCTAAAAAGCTGTCATTATACCCAAGGCCACCTAGGTTTTCTCCTATGCTATCTTCTAGAAGTCTTACAGTTTTGCATTTTACACTTAGACCTATGGTCTATTTGGAATTAATTTCTGTGAAAGGTATAAGGTCTGTATCTAGATTCATTTTTGTGCATGTGGATATCCAGTTGTTCCAGCATAAAATCTGAATTTTTATGTGAGGACTCCTGTTTTTAGAGGTTCATTCAAGTCTTTTTTTGGTGGTAGTGGTACTGGAGGAATTATAGCTCCCCCTCCTCTAATACACATGTCCACAGAATGCATTTATCCATCCTGGATAATCTCTGCCTCCTTCATCCCTCTTACCTGGAATGCTCTTCATCCATCCACCTAAGTTTTTTCTAATGTCCACCTCACACTCTATCTACCTGACTTTCCCACTACTTCAACCTAGTGTATGAGTTCACCAGATAATCAGTTCATAGTGGTTGAGCTCTGAACACACTATGACTTGTCCCCATTAGCACTGCCATATACCACTCACTGCCCTTCTTCCTTAGCTAAACTGTGAACCGCTGGCGAAGACAGGAACCTTCCTTTTCTGGTTTACCCCAGGCAGCTTAGCATGCGTGGGTCTGGGCATAAAATAGGTTCAGCCACAGCTGCTAACAATTTCAGACTAGCTGGGCTTTGGTCCTGACTTACCAATTGTCCTTTGTTCTTCAGGAGAGATGGCTACTTCAGGAGTCAAGCTGAGGACCTGCCAAAGATTTAAACCCAGTAGCCTTGCGCTGGCACAGGTAGAATGATGGCATCTCTAATTTTGATGTCTGATTTAGCATTACATTCATGTAAATAAGAGGGCCCTGAAGTCCTTGGAGAATTAGGGAAGATTAATGATACCACAAAATGTATTATCAGAGGTACCACTGTATCATGAGTAAAAAACGTTTCTTTCACTATGATTGCTATCTGATCAGAATGTTAACCCAGTGATGAAAAATAGTGACATAAAGGAGTGAAATAAAAGGAACAGATAGCTTCCTGGTGACTGGTTTCTTACCTCAAGCCTATTTAATAGTCAAGCTAATGGTAATCCTCCCAGCCCATCTTTGTTCTTCATTTTCATCTGCATCATTAAGTGTTCTCACTGGAGGATCTCTGGACACTTCAAACTGAACGCGATGGAGAGAACGAAAGGGTCCACAGCTGAGGCTGAGACCTAAGTGGTCTCGAGTGATGGTTACTGTGGCACGTCTGTGTGCTCACAGATTTCTCGAAATCAATTTGCTCAAGGAAAGTACTCTGGATCCATTTGTTAGCACTGCCTAACAGCCATGCAGGATCCACACAAGCAAACCCCAAGAAGAAAACATCAGGGAGACAGGAATTCAGGAAAATCACCTCACTGCCTTGGGTTTGAGAAGTGGCTGTGAGCCTGCCGGCAGAACTTATGAGGGACTCTGGCATGGTTCCCACTCAGGGCCATGGCAGATGCTGGTATCAGTGCTGGTACTGGTACCTCAGGAACAACCTTCCCTGACCTCAAGACTCGAAGGTATCAATCAGCGACTCACTCAGCTTGGAAGGACAGTAGTCTTGTTGGAAGCACACCCACACTTTTTCTTCTAGTCCTCCTCCAGAGACAAACAAGTAGAATAATTCCTGTTATCACCCTCCCTTCCCCAGGAAAGGCCCCCAGATCCACAGGCAGGGAACAGTCCCTCTGGATGGTGTGAAGTGGGCAGAGCAATTCCTAGGATGTTATGAAAAAAACATCACATCTAGATGCCTAAAAAATAAAAAATCCCAAGCCTTCTCCTCCGGGACCTGTTTAAAAGACACAACCCCCTTTTCCACTCAGCTGCTTAAGCAACCTCTTTGTACACACTGTACTCAGCAGTGACTCAGGGGCCCACATCTATGAGCCACTGAAAAAAAAAGATTAGTGGCTGGCTAAAATCAGGGGATGTTAAGCAACCTGGGCTAGAAATTCAACCTGGCTCATGCAGAGCAAGAAATAACTTCAGCAACTGCTAGGTACAGAAAATTAAACCAACTGAAGAAAAAACAAGTCAAGAAAATAGAATCTCCCTGAAGTCTAGGAAAGTGGGTATAGGAGAGCCTCAGAAGGCCAAACCTCAAGGCAGGGAGGCTCCCTAGGCAAGCCAGCCATGGAGAACCAGAAGAGACTCACTGCCCGCCCATAAGCTGAACAAATTCAATTATTTTGAGTTCCTGAGGCACTGGTCCACTTCTTGGTGAACGAACATGTGATTCACTACTCAACAGGCAAATAATTAAACTTCCTGAACATCAATATGATTTAAAGCTGCCAACAACTTAACAGACCTGCTATTCTCAGTTTAAGATTTCATCCTACAGTCTAGTTACATTTTTATTATGTACCTCTTAAGTCCCTTTTGAAAGTCATCTCTCCTCCCAAGCATTTAACAGTGGTGCAATCTTGGCTCACTCCAACCTCTGCCTCCTGGGTTCTAGCAATTCTCCTGCCTCAGCTTCCTGAGTAGCCGGGATTACAGGCACGTGCCACCATGCCCAGCTAATTTTTGTATTGTTTTTTTTAGGAGAGACGGAGTTTCACTGTGTTGGTCATGATGGTCTTCATCTCTTGACCCGGTGATCACCCACCTCGGCCTCCCAAAGTGCTGGAATTACAGGCGTGAGCCACCGCGCCAGGCCACCCCTTAGTGTCTTCTGAGGCAAAAGTTATCAGACTCATTTTGCAGATTTGTAAATATCTCAAAGCAATTGAGTGGCAGGGTGCTGTCATGAAACTATGGCACGCAGACGAGCAGGAAAAGGTTACTGACATCCTAGCACCTCACTGCCATGCTAGCGTCTCCCCAAGTGAAACAACTGCCCTAAAGACAGTCTGTGGCTGAACCTCAATCTATTTTCACTTCCAGAAAGGCAGAATCATCTCTGTTTTTCCTGAGTCTTACATAACTGTAGCCTGAGAGTCCAACTGTTCTGGTCATGGCCTCACATTCTTTCTGCAAAGGCTTTAGTTGACAAGATTTATGGGGTGGTCTAAAGAAGCATGTGAAGCAATGTGGGTTGAAACCAGGAGGGAGAACTTTCTGATCCTAGCAGAGTAGATCTAGTTCCAAACTGTCCTGACTGTGGGCGCCCAATGCCCAAAATAAAGCAAAAAGGGTTCCTCTCTTTCATAGTCTCTGTTAAGAGGTCACAATCATGCTAAGGTTTGAGGATGTGAAGACACAAAGGGCTCCTGGGGGCTCTTCCTTATGGAAGGGGACACGGAGGTAGCGCCAAACATTCCCAACATAGTCAGTGAGGAGGGAAACCGAGATGACACGGATGAGAGAAACAGACTGGGCCACGGAGCTGCTACAGTCCCTGGATGTTTGTAGAACTTACAGAAATTGCTTTTCATGCCCAGCAGCCAACACAGGCGATAGCTATCACCAAAGCCATCTCAGCAGGACGGTAAATAAAAATCACCAAGGCTAAGAAGCAGTATGTTAAGAGTAACGACTCCCTCTGAGATGATGATGCTTTAAAAAGTCACAACAAGCCAGCTGAGCTCCCAGTTTAGGGAGGAGGTTTAAATAATGTTCAGGGGACAATGGTCCAAAGCCAGATGGAGCCAGATAGCAAATTCTGGGTGGAATGGCTGAAAGCCCTTGTGTGGTAGGCAGCTGGACATCGTACTTACAGTGAGTTGGGCCGGGTGGGTTTGACCACATTCAGGTCTGGGTCACTGGAGTTCATGTTGGGCTGCAAGCTGCTGCTGGAATTAAGGATGCTGTTTGGATTTGATGAGACAGATTCCAAACTGGAGTTGATGATGCTGTTCCTTTGTTCCTCTGGGGGGAAAAGCCACAAGCCCAATATTAATATTATTACATAGAGACAGTCTATTGCTACATGCACGAAAATTTATAAAGAATAAGACTGGATTGATATCTCTTATCCCAAGGAAGCTTAAGAAACGACATAGGAAAGGTTAAGCATTCAAAGTGGGAAAGGAAGGGTCAAGGAGGAATACGTGACTCGAAACGTTAAAGCAAACCCTCTTCCTCTCGTAGCAGGATATATCTCCCCTTCAATATAAGCCAGGATTTTTCCTAAGAGTGGCCCTACCATGGCACAATAAATTGCGTCTTTTTTTGACTGGCAGATAGTCAGAGTAGAGAGCAGCCTTCATAGACCTCTCACATTCACCCAGATCCCCTTGGCTTCTGTGACACTCACCTTTTATTCTAAAACTCTTGCCTCTAATATTGCCCTAATTGATCAGGCCACGTCCCACCTCCAATTCCACAGAGCCTCACCAGAGAAAGATCTACTATTTAGCCACCAACGTCCTTATGACTCCACCAGTCCAAATTCCTGACCCTTTCCCAGACACATCTTTCTGTGTTGCCTCTAGTTCCATGTATTTGGTGTTTAACTTCATGTGAATTCTTTGATAAATTGCTCTGTAATGGGCTGCAGAGTGGTTTGCCTGTAAACAACAACAAAATACCCAAGTCCATGGTCCCAGGAGTCATATTCATGCTTGGAGAATATTGCCAAGCCAAGAGACAGAAAACCTGAGTTCTCTTGAAGCCCTGACTGGCTATGTGGATGTCAGGCAATTTCTGCTTGATCTTGGATTCTTGGTTAACCATCTATAAAATGGGGAGAACAAGAACTGCCTTTCACAGCTTGTGGAACTGTCATGAGGATCAAATGGGATCATATGCAGGAATGTATCTTGTAAACTTCAGAATACTGTTCAAAGAAGAGAACTTTATGTTCTTCCCATCTTTAAAAACTTGGAGTCATGAATTGAAAACACAATTTTTGGAGATAATTTAGCTACATGGTACAGGCACCCACCATTGCTATAGCAAAATATTATAGCTATAGAATGTGATTCTTGTCCCCTATTCACTATAGATATACCATATTAAAATCAACTGATATTTCTGCCAATTAATTCACTTAAATATCACATCTAGGCTAATCCTGGACCTTTTTGCAGTAAGTCAGGGGTATGTTACAATATATCCCTCAGAGAACAGACTAGAGTCACTGGTATGATAATTTAAAGGCTAACATTTGAACTCGGGTCTCTTTAGATAATAAAGAGGATTATATGTCATAAAAATACTCTTCCCTTTGCACAACGCATGTCTGTAAAAGTAAAGTATGCTTATGAAGTGATTTTACAGTAAGCCTCACGTTAAATATATACACACTCACCCCAATACCCCTGATATCTTAGCAAATCCTTAATGCCCTGGATAAAGCCCCATAAGAGAGACAAAAACCCTATGAGGTTACCTCCTGACTCCTGAATTCAAAGTAGATTTTGAAAGAAGTAGATTAAATTGATGCCTGAGATTTAGAACTGTTCATATTTTAAGAGCTTAATTTTTGAACAGAAATGACAACAAAGAGAAACCAAAAGAGTTACACTGAGCCAAGATGTAGGAGGACTAACAGGGCCTGTAAACGGGAACTTCCTGCCAGAAAGAAAAACAATGCTAAGATTACATAATAAGGGGATCACTGAGAGATTGGACGTGCCATTTATCAGTGTGAATCAGTATCAGTAAAATTTTCCTTTTCACAAAACACGCACGCCCAAAAAGACCATGCCCAAAAGACCGTGAGGAGCTCAAGACTACCATATAAAGAAAGAGAGTGAGGACAGCTCTGTCGGCTTCAACAGGAGACATTTACTGCTTCACAGGAGAGGACAGAGAAACAGTTTTATTAACTCTAGTTTGAGAAGCTAAAAGGGCCAAGTTTGCATGACATAATTCTCTGAATTGTTAGGAAACAGAAATGCATAACTATCACTCACATTTCTCCTGTGATTATATTTACTTTTCCAGGAGAGGATTATCATTCTACAAACTAAAAACAATATCTAGCTAGAAGTATATTCGTCTTTCTAAAATGTTACCAGGAGATTAGTTTTCTCCCTTATTATCCATTAAGAAAAAGGAGGGTATAAAAATGTTTCATAAGGCTTCATAGTTTTACAGCCAAGAGGGCCAAATATGCATCCTAAGAGGCTGACTCTGTATTGGTATCCCTTACTGAGCCATATGACAAGGAAATCCAAAAACCTGGCACTCCTTGACTATAAAACGACTGTAATTTTGTACTAGATAGGTTTCATCATCTGCAGACAATACATCATGAGACTGAGAACATCTAGGTAAAAGATCGAAGCCAAAAGGCTGACAATCTTTACTCAGAGTGAATAGGCAGAAGAAGATTATTCCAGGGAAAGGGTGGAGAATAAGATCAATAGCCAATCAAATGCTTTAGTGGTTATAGCAAACTATACCCAGATAAATTTTAAAGCATGTGGAGTAAATTAAGAAATAAAGAGAAAATGAGCCAGGCATGGCAGTTTATGCCTGTAATCCCACCACCTTCAGAGGCTAAGGTGGGAGAATCACTTGAGGCCAAGAGTTTGAGATCAACCTGGTAAACATAGTGAGACCCCATTTCTACAAAAAAAAAATTTAAAAATTAGCCAGGCCAGGTGGTGCACACCTGTGGTCCCATGTACTTGGGAAGCTGAGGCAGGAGGATTGCTTTAGCCTGGGAACTTAAGGCTGTGGTGAGGTATGATGGCGCCACAGCACTCCAGCCTGGGTGACAGAGCAATACTCTGCCTCTTTTAAAATAATAATAATAATAAAGAGAAAATGATTCAGTATTGTCACTCAAAACAGGAGAGTTTTTCATCAGCTGGGCAAATGAGTACTATTCCTGATGGAAGTGCACAGGAACAGGCAGCCCAGAAGACACTTTAAAAATATAAAAATAAAAATTAAGCAAATCCTTCAAATAACATAGCTAGACTTCCCTGAGTCACTGATGATTCAATCCAGCTCTGGTATCCTCATAGAAGGTATAAGAAAGACTGATGGCAATTATGTTGCTGAAGGAAAAAAAATTATAGGCTAGTGGGCTTCAAAAGAAAAACAGTTATGAGTCAGGTCAACAAGATCATAGAGGACCACGACAAAGAGAGAAAGAATTCCCACAACTCAAGAGTATGCCTAAACTGGTAGAAGTCAGTGGGAATGCTTGCCCGCCTCAAACATGTTTGTCAACAAGAATCTCTCTTCGTATCAATCACAGAAAACAAGAGCGCAGCAACAAGAAAATGATAAAATAAACCCCCAAATAATGGAAGGCATGCATTGGCAGTGCCTTCACGAACATGTGATCTGTAAGGAGTAACAAACTGGGTGTGAACTTGGTCCTTGAGGATGCAAACTATCTGAGGGCAGGGACACGATGTCTGGCCATACAGCATCCATTAACGTGGCGGGTGGGGTGAGGTCAGCATTAGCCATCCATTCCTGGTGCCAAGCCCACAGGTCATTTACACTAAGGCTCCATGAATGGTTATTTATAGGATAAATGTTAAATATAAGGGAATAATACACAATCAAAATTTTATGCTGCTGGAACAGAAAGACGTAGTTTTGTGTGACTGAATTTTTCAGGTGCTTTAGACAGGGACCACTAACGTCCTTGAAACCAAAGTACTGATGACAGTGGGCAGAGTTTTTGTTTTTTGTACAAATCAGGAACGGAAAAACATGAGTATGCAACCAAATCACTGCAACTAAAAAAGGAAAGCCACAGAATAATTTCGGTGATATTGTACTTGTTCTGGGGGTTGCCATGGAAATCTGGGAGCAAAGCGACTTCACTTTCCATATTTACCAAGTGACTCCGACCCACTCTGATGGCAACCCCATCACACATGGGAGGCAGGAGCTCTGTTTATCACAGAACCCAGAGGCGAGGCCAGGAAAGCACTCACAGAGCCAAGCCAAATTCACATGTCTTGGCAGGCCCGAACAGGTCTGGCTCACTGAATACACAGAGCTGGAGGGTAAATATAAAACATTTGCAGGAGGTTTCCCACCGTGCATGGGACTCTGTCAGAAGACAAGCTCATATCCCAACTTTCCATGGTGCCTAAGAGGAAAGGGCAAAAAGAAGGGGCAAGATGACTGTTCTTTAACAGCATCTCAGGATGCCTCATAGAGCCAAAAGGAGGCAACGGACTCGCCACATGATCAAACAAGGAGAAAGGGGAGTTACCAGACAGAGCGAAAGTTCTGCAAAGACAGAGATTTATATAAAAACCAGGAAGGCAAACGCAAAATACCCAGAGGCTTTCCTGTGCTGTGGTCAGAAGAGAGGTGTACTTTCTCCTGCTTGTTAAAGTTTTGCAATGAAGTCTGTAATGTATCATCTTGACAAGATGGGATGATAATAGCATGGCAGCTTAATGAATTTGGCAATAAAAAATGATGAGCGCACAGCAATTTCTTAGTTTACCATCTCTGGGAAACACCCAAGTATATGGGAAGCTTGGAATGAAACTTTCTGAAGCAATTTTTCCCCCCTGTAGCTGTTGTTCCTGATAATAGTGATATGCCAAGTCACACTAAAATCTGAGGTGGTCTCATTTCAGGCTGACCCAGCAGCCTCAGTCCCTATGATAAAAATAATCTTGAAAAGCAGTCTGGGTAATATGTTTGGGTATATAAAAGCAGTTTGGGCAATGTTTTTAAAAAAATCTGAAAAAGGAGTTTAGGAGATGATGGACTACACAGTGAGTTGAAAAGTGAAAAGTGGAGTCAATCCGTTGTTTTGATCACAGCACATGGAAGATAATATTAAAACTTTTGACAGATTATCTTCAGCAAAACGACTTCTCATTTTGGTTCTGTGTGGACAGACTGAGTCTCTCCCCACCGCACCCCTAATAACCCTTTTCTTTGCAAAGGGAAAAAATGCCAACAAAACTGAATTTCATGAGAGAATGAGGAAGTCATTGTGGCTGGCCTGCGATTACACTGATTCCCAGGAAACAGACATGGAAGCACAATGAGGAAGACGCCCTAAAACACCATTTCAGAAACCACAGGGAGGAATGGGCCTCTGAGGAATGGCTGAAGAGGCAGTTGAATGATCAGAGTTAAATGGACACTCTATTACTCACAATGCAGCCCTCTTTTATACCTGAGAACTTGCTTTTAGGAAAAGCTGCTTCCCGTTAACCTACAGTTGACTGGTATCTGGGGGAGTCCATGTACAGACGGCTTATACTCTTCCTTATTAGAAAGAAGGAAACTACACGTTTACTTACTTTTATACCATGACTCACTGAAAAATGGGTCTGAGATAGTACATGAAAGGTACAATTTGGGAGTTTCGTTAATAACTTAAAACTAAGTGAATATATAAGAAATATGCATTTCTCTCCAATTTAGAAAGTATAGAAAAGCATTCACATATGCACACAAATGTCCTATATGAGCTACCCTTCAGTTGTATTCATTTTGGTGTAAATGTCCAATCGTTCTGCTACACAGAGAAATATATACACACATACACACACACACACACACACACGCACACACACGGACATATACTTTTTTCTCTTAACAAAGCAGACCCACATCATACTTAATGTTATCTGCTTTCTTCACTTGGTGATAGTGCCCAAAGTATACACCTAGAATGTGCTCATTTTCATTTAGTGGGTCTAGCTTGAGCTTTTTTTCCTGCTACCAGCTTTCCACAGCATCATTTTTTAACGGCCACATTATCAACATGGTTTTCAGTCATGTATAGTAACTATGCATAATTAACCCAAGAAACATATTACACCTTCTGCAGCCTGTGTGACAATAGGAATCCATGAGAATAAACATGTCATCTGCCAAAGCAAACAGGTGTGCCCAGAGCACCCACGATCTGCAAAGGCAACCTGAGAAAGGGCACATGCTACAGCTTTGACGGCTGAGAGAAAGGCATTACTTAAGCCTATGAATACTATGAATTCCCAGTCATTTTCAACAAGGAAGACACATATGAGAAATACATAAGCTGAATTCTCAACCTCTCACTGGGCCTGTCTGGGAGAGGGTCCAGGATGAATTAACGGAACTGAAAAAATTATTCAGAGCTATAATCTCAGCAGCTAGTTAACATGATCCATGTAAAACAAGGCCCAAGAATCTATTCCTGCCCCCACCCCCACCGACGCCGTACAATGTGTCCTAGGCTGCTGATGTTTTTGCACTCAAGCATCAAACAGGCTCTCTAAGAGGCCGGGGAGACTCTGCATTTCCCTCACATATGGGCCTCTCTTTTGGAATCTGCAGGCTCCAAAGGGGGGTATATTTCCTCAGACAGTTGTAAGGTAAAACTATAGCCTGATGATAATCATCATAATTGTAGCTAACATTTATTAGGTGCTTACTATGGTCTAGGCCCAGCATCAAGTATTTTACATATACCAGCTCACTTAATCATGGCAATTACCCTCCAAGGAAGCTATTATTAGTGATAGATTTTACAGATGAGAAAATGGAGGCTCAGAAAAGGAAAGTAATGTACTCCAGGTCTCAGTGTGGTAGGTGATAGAGACGACATTAAAACAACTCAGTCTGACTGCAGAGCCTACGCTTTCAACCACCATGCCAGGCTGCTTCAACCCCAACAGCAATTCAAACAGATGTTCTGCTAATGACAGAAGACAAGGCACCCTGATGGTCCCCACCTTCCTAAGCCAGTGCTTCTCTAAATTGAGTTAGCATCGGCAAGATGAGGGTGCTTAAAAAATGTAGATGCCTGAGCCCCAGCCAAGACCTCCTGACTCAGAATATCCTGGGTAGGAAACCAAGCATCTGTATTTTTTGGGGGGTGGGTGGATGAAGTCTTGCTAAGCCGCCCAGGCTGGAGTGCAGTGGCATGATATCGGCTCACTGCAACCACTGTCTCCCGGGTTTAAGCGATTCTCCTGTCTCAGTCTCTTGAGTAGCTGGGCTTACAGGCACCTACCATCGTGCCAGGCTAATTTTTATATTTTAATACAGATGTGATTTCACCATGTTGGCCAGGCTGGTCTTGAACTCCTAACCTCAGGTGATCCACCCGCCTCAGCCTCCCAACAGGCCCCCTACAAGATTCGAATGCACACTCAAGTCTATGAACCACTGTTCCAAGAAACGCATTTCAACATCTTGGTATAAATGCTAAAAATCTGGAACAGAATAAATCCTGTGTCACCTTGAAACCTCTTGGAAGAAATCTATAAGGTACAAGACCTTGTTGCTGGCTCCCTCCAATCCTTCTGGCTCCCTCTTCTACAGTCGTCCAGAAAAACTACAGCTTGTATGTCAATACCTTCCACCTAGATGCACCAGTACAGTCTCTGCTGGATGGTGTATCTGTGTGGAAACTTGGAGATTGAACAGTAATCTCCTTTCATCTGGCAGCATAGTTGAAAAACCTCATTCCATCTGTTCAAAGGTGATCACAAATGAGCGTGAGTGGCTTGGCCCAGTATATGAAAGGTACCACTCAACACGTATCGCTCTCTGCGTAGTTGGTGCTAGATTTGGAGGGGAGGCTGTCATGTGACTGCAGCCTGCCAGGATGCACAACGAGGAACCCATTCAACATGATTCAGCTGCCCCCATGTAGCCCTGGAAGCTAGAACAGACGGCTTTCATTGGTTCTGTAACTCAGTCTAGCAAGGTTTTCACTTCTGTAGCTCAAGAATGGACAAAGGCACCCTTTTTTGGAGATAACAAAGCATAGGGACGGAAGACTACCTGGGTACAAATCCCTTCTCTGCCATTTGCTAACCATGTGACTGCTTAACCTCTCGACCTCAGTTTACTTGTCTATAAAACGTGGATATCAGGACCTACCTCACAAGATTATTATCAATTGTGAGGATGACACGAGATAATAAGGTTAGCAGACTCATAAGTAGAGCTATAATTATTTTTATTATTATTAGGTGAGGTTCAAATTCAGTTTGGCCTGAAAGTTCTTTACCAAATGTATCCATTTATACTTCCACCCCAGCCCCTCAGCTCTTTAAGCTCAGACGCCCAGCTTAATGAAACTTTGAACTCCAGGTTCATAAGTGGAACTGGAAACATTTTCCCTTGGAAATAAGGATGGGTTTGCAGACTAGGTCACAACAGCTAACCCTAATAGAATGCACCTCCTGTGGAACCATCCCACAAATTGAAAGCAAAGTAATGATTGGTTAACAGTGTCACTTCAAGGGAGAATGATAGGGATCAAATCTACCTTGTTGCTATGTAATCCTGAGTGTACATTATTTAATGTAAATTTTATTTCCTTTCAACTGTAAAATAGGGCAGTACCTGTGTCATATGATTTTAAAGACTAACTGGGATGCTGTGGCACACAATATCCTGCACGACAAACCACTTGGTAGGTTATATAGCCATAGATATCAAACACAGACAAGAAAAAATCCATTTCTAGGGAAAACGTCTTCCAGGTTCATTTTGGCTAGATCACCTTTCTACAGTTCTCTCTGCAGTTCTACAGATGAGAGCTGCCCACTGCTACTCACAGAGACACTCTCCCATCACAGATCACCCTTCCCATCTATTGGGCCAGAATGGGACCTTCACATCCTTTGGTATCCTTCTCAAAATTCCCCTTTTCAGAAAACATTCCTTGACTGTCTAAAGATAACTCCGTTATCTAGCTCCTTCCTCACTAAAATATTCAGTGGCTTCCTGACGGTTTGTATTTGTTGCTATGAGGCTTTCTAAATTCTGCATTTCCCCATCATTCCCTTTCCTCTTGACCACTAAGTTTTAATCTCAGAAGCTGCTCCCATTCCCATCACACGCTGCCTATGATATGAGGAGCCACTTGCTGTCTTACAACGGACTTAAGTCCCTGCCCAGCACAGAGCATGAGAAACCATCAAGCTCCTTCTTCTGAGAATAGAACACAGCTTTATCTTTAGGAAAAGAAAAACAAAACAAAAAACCACCTAGAGAAGACTGTACTAATACTCACAGATTAAAGAGAGAGAGAGAGTTGCAGGCCGGGACCTGGGCACACAACTGGTCTACTTACACTGAAGGAGAAACCCCTTCTGGAAAATAAGACACTCATCTATGAGCATCATCTAATATGCCAGATAATGCCATGAACCTGAAGTGCCGGTGCAAAGGCAGAGAGGCCTGAGCCTATGGAGCTGCCACCTGAGGTGGGGAGTTTGAGACCAGCCTGACCAACATGGAGAAACTTCATCTCTACTAAAAAATACAAAAATTAGCTGGGCATGGTGGCACGTGCCTGTAGTCCAAGCTAGTCGGGAAGCTGAGGCAGAAGAATCCCTCGAACCCGGGAGGCGGAGTTTGCAGTAAGCCAAGATCATGCCACTGCACTCCAACCTGGGTGACAGAGCGTAACTCTTGTCTCAAAAACAAAAACAAAATTAGCCGAGTGTGGTGGTGTGCATCTGTAGTCCCAGCTACTGCAGAGGCGGAGGCAGGAGAATTGCTCGAACCCGGGAGGCAGAGGCTGCAGTGGGCCGAGATCACGCCACTGCACTCCAGCCTGAGCAACAAAAGTGAAACTCTGTCCAACAACAACAAAAATACCCACAAACTTGCAGTTAAACTGTTCTGAGAAAGGAGGGAAAGTTATCTGAGCACATCTGCATGCTCCGGTCGTGTTTCCAGAGAGCATTTCCTAACGTTAAGAGAAAGGCCCTCTTGTTCACTCTCCTCCCCTTTAGCATCCCCTGTCCACCATCTGCAGACATGGACAGAACAGCTTGCTCTGCAGCTGAGACAGACCTGCTTTCACACATCCTTAACTTTCATCCTCTGCCTTGTGTGATAAAATTAATCTTGCACAAAGATCTAGTTAATTTTCTCCTGATCTCCATCTTTATTCTTATGAGCTCCCAGAGAATGCTTTAAAACCTATTCCAAAGCTGCTTCTGCTTCAGTCTAACCACACACCCAGCACCGTCTTAAGCTGACGGGAATTTACCAATACTGTCTAGCCTCTCCTAATCTGCACCGTACACGTAACCGTGGCTGTCCTGGAAACCTGAGAAGCACATTACCCCATAGCCTGATGCCTTGTTCATTCGGCAGGTGCGAGTGAGGCCAGTCCTGTTCCAAGTGTTCCCTGGTACACTTGCAGGGACCCAGGCCACACGCAGACCACGGTGACAATGACCCCAGCCAGACATTTAAAGGGAATACAGGCTGCTGTTAGAAGGAAAGACAATCCCAGCACAGGGACAAAGTCCTGAAACCCTGCATATCTGTTGACCTAGAAATCCTTCTAGGAATTTATCTTGAAGAAATGTTCATGAAAAAGAGCAGACTTAGTTACAAGGATGTTAACAGTAGATTTACTTATAAATGCAAAATATTTGAAACAACCCAAATGATGCTAAATATACCAAGGCACTGCCATATGATGGGATTCTATGATATCCTTAAGTGCATGCAGGTTTTTGGGATGGGGAAGGTTTGCTTCTAGGAGTTATGGTAAGGAAGCCCATTACTTTGGAAATACAAGGGGATTAAAATAACCACCTTTTTTTGTGGCAAAAACATACCAATCCAGATATGAAGCCTCTCTTCTTCAAGGCAAAGTAGTTCCCTGTCCTGCCTCTGTCCCTTTACTCTACCTCACAGAAACAAGCAATAACGATGATGATGATGATGATGATGATGATGATACTAGCGCCATCACCAACCAGCATTTACTGAACACTGACTCTGCACTCGGCAACATATGAAAGGCTTTAATCCTCAGAACAACCCCATGAAGTAGAAAGCATCAACCGTACTTTACAGAAGAGGAGAATAGGGCCCTGAGCTATTAGATAACTTCCCAAGCCACACATCACTGGTGAGCAGCAGAGGCAGAATCACACCCAGACGACCTGGTGCCAGAATGTGTTTAACCACTGTGTTCTACTGCCTCTCTCAGTGTATGTATCTCTAAGGAAGCAGCTGTGATGCTATTTACATTTGTAGTCACTTGTTTCCCTACTCACTTTTGAATTCCTTAAAACCAAGGTCTCATGTTTATATTCCCGGTCCCTGGTAGGTGTCGTGTAAATGTAGCTGCATGAAGGAACCAGCCTCGGTTGTCCGTGTGTGATTAAACAGTAACCAATAATAGTAGTAGTGGCTCTCAGTAACTGGCCCTTGCCATGTCTCAGATGCTGAAATGCACAATTTCATTTAATTCTCACAACTTCCCTATAAGTGGGTCCTCTTATCCCTATTTTACAGATGAGCAAATGGAGGCTTTCTTAGAGCAAAGGCTGAAACAATACTATATATTTTAGGGCTCAGTACCTGATCATTGCAAAGAACTCAGAAATCCTGAGATGAAAAACAGATGTGATATAATCGTGGCAACAACACTCTGGTATTTGGAACAAGTAGGGCATTGTTCCCTAATTAATTTACTAATGAATTTCAAATATTTTTAGGTGCTGACTCTATGCCAGGCACCGTGAGAGGTGGAGTAAAACATCAAGCCGAGCAAGGTCCCACCCTCACAGAGTCACATTCTATTGCAGCATGTGACTCACACTAATGGGTATTTCATTAGAGCTGAGAAAAGGAACGGACACTGGCTCTATGGGAATTGCTAACAAAAGAGGAGCTGAAGAAGTAGTGCCTGAGCTTGGTTCTTATTATGCAGCAGAAGGAAAAAAGACTCAGCTGTTTGTCCACAGGAGACCTGGAAAGAGAATCCTCAATGGCAGCCCTTCCTTTTCATTCTCAGTAATATTGCTTCCCGTCCTATCGGGGCTGCTCAGCAAAAGCACTTGGGAGGGCACAATGATACAGTTTTCAAGGACACAAAAAGCCAACAGCACACAAAGAAAAGCTGAAAGTGTCCACTCTGAGCAGCCGCAGGAAGCATGGGATGTCCCTGAATGCCACACTGGCCCTACGCAGCAGAGACTCACGTTTCTCTGTTGACTGCACGGTATGGAAGAGTGTGAGGGGCCTCTCGCTGCAGGACGGGGGCTTGGAGTCGCTGCTCTTCTTCCGAGACAGGTGCAGCTGGGCATTGGTGAGAGGCATATCAGGCACGGTGTTAAATATCTGCAAACAAAGTTTCACAACAAGGTTACACACATCTGTGAACTGGGAAGAAAACAGGCCTGAAACAGTACAACGGAAAGCTTGGCAGTGTCTTGGAATTAGCAAGAAAAGATCCAAGAAGACCACTGGCAGTTGCTCAAGATTTCATTTTAAACATTTCTAGGAAATGGCATTAAACATTCTCCTTTGGAAGCTTATCCCAGAGTTTGATAACCACCCACTTCCATTTCTAACCTCTTCCACCGCAATTTCCACTGAGCGTCTTTTCATCGTTTTCTCCAGGGAAATAGAAAGCAGCTGTGCTCAATAGAAGCCACTGTCTGTTAACAGCACTTGAAGTTTTTTGACTACCTTTGTCCAGAACCAATGAATCAAAAATCCCTTTATCTTTCTTCATTCGTTCTAAGTTCTTAACAACTACTTCAGAACTTTCTCAAACTGTGAAACATGTATTTAAATAATGTTTCATAAAGGACTCTAGGGCAGGGCACCATTGCCCAATCCTCACCAATTGTCCTCAGCTGCAGCATCCTTTTTTAGATCAGCAGCTCCGTGTTATCCGTGATGCTGAGCTTTTCCTCGTTTATCTTGATAAGTCACACACACATACATACACACATACACACACGTACTATGAACAATTTGAAAAATGCAGAAAACTCTCAAGAAGAAAACAAAAAATTCTCCCAATTCTACCGCTTAGAGAGAATCACTGTTAGCATTTAGGTTTTATTTATTTCTGAGATTTTTTTTTTTTGCAGGAGGGGCTTTTATTATTCTTTTAAAAGTTCATGCTAAAAAATGAGAAGTAAACGATAGACAAAAATCATGACAACTCTCATCTTCTTTTTTCTACAGATAAAAGTATAGCGGACCTTACTAATCGTAACAGCTAATACTTGTATGGTGCTTACCATGATTATAGTAGCCGCCACTTATTGCAGGCTCCCTGAGGTACCAGTCATCATACTGTGTGCTTTTCATGTAGCTCACTCAGTTCTCAGCAATCCTGAGCAACAGGTAATGTCCTCAGCATTTTATAATGAAGAGCTAAGGCTCAGAGAGGTTCAGTAGCCACAACTGTAGCTACAATTACAGATGATAACAGTTTCCCCTTCCCCCAGATGCATTTTTAAATGCATACAATAATATTCATGCTCATCCATTCAACCAGTACACACCTTTTAAGCATCTCCTTTATGGTAGGCACTCTGGTTATAACAGTGAAGGAGGCAAACACGTTCCCTGTGCTTAGAGTCTGCACTCCTGTGGCTATGATTTACTGAGCCCTTGCCACAATAGGCACTAAGTTAAATGCTTTGTATGAATGATCCCAGTTAATATTAACACACACTTTTCATCGTTGAAATTATATTCTTTATGCCATTTGTATCATATACAGTTCATTTAACATTACACAGTATTTCCTTATTCATTAAAAAATCTTCAGACATGATTCTTAATGGCTGCATAATACCCCCACTATAAATTGAAAAATCAAAATTTGTGGATCTGTTCATTACCATCTCTTATTCTTTGAAGTTGGTCTCCTCCTGAGTTTTCTCCTTCCTAAATAACAGTCTCTGATGTATCTAGGGCCACCTTTCGCCCATGGGTGGCCCTAGACACATCAGTCTTTCTCATGGTCCTCTCTCCTTTTGTGTGTGCATTTAAAAACAGAACTCAAAAGCTGATATGTAGGAAGCAAAATCATAAGAATTATAAGAATTTCAGCCCAAACAGCTGCTCTCCATGGGTTGGCAGGTCCTCGGGCTCCAATGATGCCAGCCAGCTGGTTAAATCAGTCTCACTCCTAAACACAGCTGTCTGAAAACAGCATTATCATATTTTCCCTAGGGGACTGAAAATTTTCAACAAGATAAACTGAATCACTACACGTAGCTGAGTTCAACTGGGGCAAGGGAATAAGAAGAGAAGGAAAAAAGTAAAAGCAAGAAAAAACTCTTAACTTCTCAAGCAGCTGGAACCCCAAAAAAACAAGTTTACCAGTGCTATAAACATCTCCAGTCTCCTACTGAGCCTCTACAAGAGAAAGAAAAGCTCAAGGACTGCAACCTCTAAGCAGCTCTCTCCCCACTCTTTAGTTGGCCATCCCCAGATGACAACCTCACTGTGTACCATTATCATTGACATTTAAAAATGGCTCCTACGTATGACTTTTGTACCTGCCAGGCACTGTGCCAGGCAGATGCATCCGAAGATGCATCCCTAAGCTGTATGTCAACAGCAAAGCAATTTGGATGACTGTCTCGCAATGAGAGATTGCCTGCCCTGCCACATAGCTAAGCAGGTGAGTGACCAGGAGGGAAGCCCCAAGGCTGCAGTAGCCATTCATTCGGCTAATCTCCAGGCAATCTTCACTACAAAAGCTGGTGTCCCAAATGTATAAGAATGGGTTTCAACCTAACAGTGTCTTCGAGCATCTTTCTGCCTCTGGCCTCAGTGACAACACCTTCAGCAATCCCTAGCTAACAGCATTTGAAAATGAATTCAGAATTAGTGATAGGCCTGGTTTTAATATTTTCCCTCACATTCCGCTTTACCTCTGGCCTCCACATTTTGTCTCTTTTTTTCTATTGAGTTACCGAAAATGAGTTCCTCACCCAATTACAATGGAAGCAAAAATAATGTGTACTTCAATTTCAACTGTTAACAAAAATGCGAGTTATTACTATTTCCTGAGCACTGTAGTAAATGTTGGAGAAACAAAGAAGAGGAACTTGTGAGGAAGGACCATGGCTTTAGACAGATGCGTGAAAAATTGCTTCCAAGACAATATTTATATACAGCGGAGCAGGAAAAGACATGGGAACAAACGAGGGAGAAGTTCACTCTGCTCATCAGCTGTTTCCTCTAAAATAATTAAGTTATCCAAGCATAAGAGAATCAGCTCTGCGAGGAGATTTTTGCTATGGGCAAGAGCCATTGTGAGCCAGGCCCAGGCTCCTGAAGACCGCTGATAGGGCTATTCTCAGGATCAAATTAGATAACGTGCAAGGAAGCATGCTGCAAAATGTCCAGTGCCAGACATGGGATTGTCATAATTACTGTTACACATTCTTCCAAGGTACAGGGTGCCTCTGCAAATTAGATCAAGTGAGAGCAGACGACACAAACTTTCATTAATGACTCTGGAAAATTGTTCCCCAAGTGACTGTTGTTTATTTAACTCTGACACTTGAACACATGCAAATCGTTTAGAGCCTGTTGATTGGCCACGGGTTTGCCTCCATGCTAAAAGCCCGAGTTGAAATTCTAATGAGAATCTGAATTATTCACAACTCTTTTGGTTATTCCAATCCTATTTCATTTTAGAAGAGCTGATTTCAAGAGAATCAAATGAAATTTTCTTCAGTCTGTAGAGAAGAATTACTCTGCAAATGACCCTGTTGAATGACGGAAGCAGGAGCTCATATAACCTACAAACCATGGATTTATGGAGCTCTACCGTGTGGCTGGAACAATCTACTCATTTCACAGAGACTTTCCAAATTAACACAAAAGGGGGAGATTTATTTTCTGCCCCAAGTGCCCAGTTAATACTGTCCAAACTCACAAACGAATTCCTACTTAGGAATGTCTTAGAGATAAAAGTAAGGAAGACTGTAAGCCTTCTGGAAGCTTTTGGGGAATAAAATTGTAAAACAAAAATATAACTCTGGGTAACTCTTCCAAGTATCCCCAATTTCAAGCTTCCTGTAAGTGGAATTAGCAGATCCATAAATACCAAGCTACTGTTTCGCCTTAAGCTGTGAGTAACAGTGGTCAGGGGTGGTTTGGCCTCTGCAGTCAGACAGACCTGGGCTGATCCCGGTTCTGCTGCTCATTCGGTGGGCAGCAACACCTACAGCTACGCTGACCTCACCATCACTGACGCTGAAACAGCATTGCCATATCAACGCATCAAATACAGGAAAGGAATTTAAGATCATCATGTGGGTACAAATCAAACTGGCTTTGGAGCCAGGCAGACTAGGGTTCAAATCCTGACTTTGCCACCTACAAGCTACATAGCTAGTAGATTAATTCAAAGTCAACCCTACTGAGTCTGTTTCCCTTGTGCAAGTGGGGATCTAATACCTGCCTTGCAGAGCTACTGAAAAGATAATCCACATAAAATGCTCAGTGCAGTATGTGGCAAAGAGTAGGCATGAGATGGTGGTGGTATAAATGTCAATAAAAACAAAATTTGAGTGCTTATGATGCTAACTTATTTACATGGATTATCTACGTGGATTATGTTACTCCCAATAACCCTGTAAGGGAGGTACTATTATTCTTGCCCTCTTGAGATGAGAAAACTGAGACTCCTTGAGATTAACTGATTTGTCCAAGGTCATATAGATAAGGAGTGCACCTGGACTGGTACCTTGATAGTTTGACTGTCTGGGTCTTCAGCACTTGTGGTCTTTCTACCTACTATTAATTTGCGAGACAGAGGGCAAAATGGGAAGACATAAGTTTTGGAGTCTGGTGGATGTGATTTTAGTCACTTACTAGCTCTGTGACCTTGGGCAAGTTATATAACTCTCTGACCTTCGGAGACCTCATCTGTAAAAAAAGTCCCAGGACTGGGGTGAGGACTGAAGCGCCTAATACAGTTTGACATTCAGTGTTCAAAAGATATTACTGTAGTCAATAAAAAAGGAGACATACAAAAAGGGAAATAACTGGAGATTCAACAACGGATTATTTGCAGTCCGGACATAAGGATTTAATTTATAAGTGTAAATTTAATTAATGTTCTTTGCAAAACATTGATCTTAACTGCTTACAGCAATGACAGAATTTCCTGTTCTTATTCCCTTGCACTGTCTGCAAACTTTAAATTTCATTGATCCCCCTCTGGCCCTTCTTGACATTGCAGAGCATTGACACTTGTGGAATTTGTTCTTAGCCATGTCACATATACATTTTGACACCTTCTTCAATCCCATGTGTCACATGTGCCTGCAATTTAAAAGGATTAGGCATCTCCCTGTAATGTGTGTGGTACACTCTTTATTATGTGCTGTGATTTTTATGGGAGGGAAATTAGGTCATGATGAAGAGCTCCTAGTCTATAACCACAAAGTAGCTCTGAGACAATAAATCAACAGGAGAGGCCTGGGGATTACAATGCAAAACAGAAAGGTTTATATGAGAAATGAGACTGAGCATTTTCTTGAGGCATAAATGCACCAGGGTCCCTAGTAATTTGGGATTGGTTTGTTTAATGCATTAGGAATGGGGACCTACGACTATTGAGCATGGCTCACTCCTTCTCATGACAGACAATGAGGCAGAGGACTGCATGGTGCAGGAGAAGCCATAAATGCAGCAGTGGAAGCCAGGCAAGTCTTAGCAGAGCTCATTTATTATAACTGTTTAGAAGTCAAATTCAGAGGCTGTAGCTGCAGAGGTTTTTTAAGGACAGTTGGAAGTCCTATGTCCCGTTGATATCAGCATTTTGGCAGAGGGAATCAACAATTTGGAAAGGAGTTTGGGGAGCTTTATTAAAAAGCTCTCAAAAGGAACCAATTACATTTAGTAACGGAGGGTATATATAGATGGCTTGGGTAATCCATGAAGTGCTGTGATTTTCCATATCTCCAGAAAGATTCTATTTCCTGTTCTCTTTGCTGACAAAGATGAATAGATTAAAATACAACAATAATCTCCAACCTTATTTGAGTAACATTAAAGGAGTTTCATAATTCAAACAATTATCAGTTTATCTGGAATTTATTGGGGGGAAATATACGTGTTCAAATGCACAACCTACCTTATCACATTAATGCAGAGCATCTTACACAGCACTTGCTACTAAAGAAAGAAAACAGTCCTGTGGCAGAAGCACTCTAGCCCAGCACACAAATAAATCTAGCTTCCTTCTGAACCCTAACAAGGAGAGGAACACAAAGAGTACAAGCAAGAACCAATGGAAGGAAAATCAACCAAAAATTCAAAAATAAAAATCAATGAACAAACTACAAAAGCCATGACCACAGGACAAGATTAGCTTCCTGAGCAGGCAAGAGTACGAATGACTATCTCAACGCAGTGAAGCATCCAGGCATACTATTTCGCTAATGTTGCATATCATCAACTATTTGGAATATCAAGGAAATAAAATGCAACTTCCAAATGCCTGTCAGTTGCCAAACCAACTATATTTTATTAACCGATGCACGTTTTGTGCACAAAGCCCAGAAGTAGTGCAATGGATTTCAATGTCACCAATATTTTGGTAAAAGCAGATCAAGGCATTTTGGTGGCCCAAATCAATCAAACTGAGCTAACTACATTGTAAGTCACTAGCATTTTACTGGGAATACAAGGTTGCTTAGGACTTAGTGCTTACTGCAGGTGTTAAGCGGGGTTATCTATGACTGCTAGCTCCTCTCCTTGACATCTGAGGTTAAAAGTTAACATGTTAAAAATGGCACTGATCTTTGGGGATTTCTGGGAATTAACAGCTCAAGGATCAACACTCCCACTTCTTCCACAGCTAACTGATGGACTGGGAAAGGAATTATCATAACTTATTTTGTCAAACATTAATAGGCATCAGAAGAGGCAATGCTGGCAAAAGCCTGTGGTACAGAACACATGAGCACACATGCATCCTGCTTCACGCACAGAAACCCTTTCGGGTGCCACAGCCATGAGAAACAGCGTGGATTGTTACAGAATAAGTGCAATCCTACTATTATGTGTTGGAATTTAACAGCAAGGACACACACACACACACGCCTGAAATTTCACGTTTAACCAAAACTATGAAAAGCAAGCAGTTTGTTTTCTTGATATGATTGTCCTTCTTAGACATGTAAAATTGTCATAGTCATCTGCAAGCAAGCCTTTAAAACACTAAGTAAAGGGAAAACCTTGTAAGAAATACAATTTCTGGGGTCTGAGATCTTGGACCATGACAGCATTCAATATTTTGTTTTAAAATCTTACCTAGAAGCATAAAATATATTGATTGCTTTTACCCTAACCTTAAGTTTTTACCTACTGTATGTTTTAAGGTTCAGTGTGATAAGGTGTAAGTTCGGGGAAAAGATTCCGTTCATATGGAAATGGTAATTTTGCATAACTGACTGCTACCTTAACAGTGTGGGAAGAGCCAAAATCTTTGCCATCTGAGCTTTCAACTCTGAAACTTGACTGTAGGTAAGAAGAACTACACCATCAAATCTACTCTTTAGTTCTCATATAACTCAAGGAGAGTCTGGGGTATGGAGTCATTGATGGGAAATGATGCTATGAGCTAGCATTTCCCCTTAGGAAGTCTGGCAAAAAGAAACAAATTAAGAATCTCTCTCTACCCTCTAAGCAAAGGCTATATGTCAATATGTCAAAGGTGACACTATCTGAGCTGCAAGTTTAGAACAGTATTGTTAACCCTATTGCGTTGTTATTTATTTAATGTGTGATTTTGATGTCAGCAATCAAAGTACTATTTGGTTCAGCTTCCAGGGATGTCTTTCTAAAGTGCTCACATCATCATTTTAGCCTCTAATTGGAAACCTCTGAGAGCTCCCAGTTTTCAGGAGTCAGTTCAAACCTTTTCCTATGGCTTTTATGGGAAATGGGCTGAATCCATCTCTCTGGCATCATCACCCACCACTTCCTGACAACCCACAGTCTTTCATAACCATGTCATTTTAATACAAACAACTTGATTAATGCTGCCCCTCTGAGTGGCTGTCCCTCCTATCTTTACTCTTTCTCTGCCTAGAAAACTTCTATTAATCTGTCAGAGCCCAATGAAAGTAGAATTAAATTATTTCTCCTCGGTGATACCGTAACACTTTATTCATCTTTCTGGAGGTCATTAAGCATATTGTATTACAGTTAGTTATATCCTGATAAAATGGGAGTGCCTTGAAAAACGAAGGACCTATTTTACTTATCTTTGGCCAATGGTAGATATTCAATAAATGTTTACTGCATTGAACAGAGATTAACTAGAGTAGATTTCAATAGCTTGGGTTCTGAGAGTGGTACTAAGTTCAACCCCTGTTCCTCTCCTAACCAGCTGCTTCTTAAAGTGTCCTGCACTTCAGGCTTATAATTTGTAAAACAGAGCTAAAAATATTAACCTTATAGGGTTGCTGTGAAAACTGAATGATGGCTATAAAGCTGCTTAGCACAATATCTTGTATACACTAAGCTGTAAGTAAAAGTTAGCTATTACTGTCATCATCATTCTTATTTCTAGACCATATTCATTTAAAGGATTCATTAATGAGTAAATAATCAGTATGTATTACCAACATGGGAAAAGACAAATTTCCATGAGCCCCCAAACATAATACTATATCTTCCAGCTGTTTCCTGTCTGTCTCCTCTTAATCTAGGAGAGGAGATTTATTTCCCAGAACTGTACCAAACACTGCTTCCCTCCCGGGTCTGTGGGCGAGGTGGGGGACAGAAGTTCTGGACCATTGTGACAGGGTAAGCAGGTGGTTAGTGTGCTCTATCTGACCAAACTCAAGCTGTGTGTGAAACACATCACTATGGCTCCCAAGAAGAAGATATAGATGGATTCTCTGGGTTGGGGTGAGGGGGTGTTTCTAGACTTGCAGGTACTATCTTGAGGGTATACAGATGTGAGTGACAAAATAAAGGAGATCATGTTCACTGTTAACCCTTTGGCTGAATGTCTAGTGCTAACCCTTGGAAAACAAGAGAAAGACAGGTAGGCAAAGAGAGAAAAGACTGTATGCCTTAGCCAGTTAGAACACAGAGGCCTCTTACCTTCTATTGAAAAAGGGGTATTATATCAGGTTAAAGAAACTGAATTATCCACCTCTCTTTCCTTTTTCTTTAAGACCAATCTTAAAAATGTTTTTTCAGTTTTAGATATTTATGATTTGGTTCTCCATACCGAGGTTCACGAAGGGCATTTAAGGGCTGAAACTGTTACTACCACCAGATGCCTGATGCCCCTGGTTGTATGAAAAATGGCAATGTAGAGAGGAGGCAGAGAAGCACTCTCCATAAAAACACTGGGTTGCTACCCATGCTCAGCACAAGCCACTGGTAAGAAAGCAGAGTCATTCCTAAAGGGAACTAAATGCAAACTTGCCAGGTACTGTAGATCCCCTGCAAAGATAACGGTCAACAATCCTCCCACGCCTGTGTGCACACTCTGCTCCTCAACCTAGAGGTGGCATCTAGCGCCCCTAGCCTTGAATCTGGCTGGACTTGCTTCAGCCAACAGAATGTGACAGAAATCATACTTTATTCCAGGCCTAAGCCTTAACAGCCCTTGCTGCTTCTGTGTTTGCTCTATTGGAAGTTGGTACTGGACTCCTGAATGATGGGAGGGCACCTTGGAGAGACAGGGGCCTTGTGGAGGAGGATCAAGGCATTCTGGTCAACAGCTAGTACCAAAGTCCCAGCTGTGTGAAGTGAGGCCACCTTGGACCTGTCAGTCCCAGGCAAACCACCCCAGCTGATACCACAAGGGACACACATGAGCACTTCCCAAATTTCTGACTCACAGAATCCAGAGTAATAAAATAATTGCCATTTTAAGTTACTAGGTTTAAAGATGACTTGCTGTGTAGCAATAGAAAATTAAAACAGGCATCTTATGGCTCTGTCTGTCTGTCTGTCTATGGAGTGGCTCCAATAGCTAGATGCCTGGATTTCCACCCCTTTTTTTCAGCACTATGTTCTATTTATTCCTAGAGCCCTCTTAATGATTATTCCGAAGCACAGAGTAAACATCTTATGTAAAATGTTAACAACATGAGAGAATACTATGCCAGTCGCTATGGGGGATATATACTTCAGCCCTGTAGTAGGGCTTGTTTCAAGCAAAAGGGTATATGCTAACACATGAAAAGGTGCTGCTGGAAAGTACTTCTTCAAGTGGGGTTTCAGGATTTTGTCTAACTTTTGACACTAAAGACTGGACAGAAGAATAGTTACTCCTAGATATGTGTGTGTGTGTTTCTATTATAGAAAGTTAAAGCCAAGTCTAAGGAAATGCTCGGTAAATATTAACTAAGACCTTAAATACTATGAAACTTTATGTTTTAAAACATTTTATTTATGTATTTTAGATGCAAGATCTCACTGTCACCCAGGCTGGAGTGCAGTGGTGCAATCATAGCTCACTATAACCTTGAACTCCTAAGCTTAAGTGATCTTCCCACCTCAGCCTCCCATAGCTGTGTGCCACCACATCCAGCTGATTTTTCATTTTTATTTATTTATGTATTTGTTTATTTATTTGAGACAGAGTCTCGCTCTGTCACCAGGCTGGAGTGCAATGATGCCATCTCAGCTCACTGCAACCTCCAACTCCCTGGTTCAAATGATTCTCCTGCCTCAGTCTCCCAAGTAGCTGGGATTACAGGCATGCGCCACCACACCCAGCTAATTTTTGTATTTTTAGTAAAGACGAGGTTTCACCATGTTACCCAAGGTGGTCTCGATCTCCTGACCTCGTGATCTGCCCACCTCAGCCTTCCAAAGTGCTGGGATTACAGGCATGAGCCACCGCGCCTGGCCCATTTTTATTTTTCGTAGAGATGGAGGTCTTGCTGTTTTGCCCAGGCTGATCTCAAAGTCTTGGCCTCAAATGTTTCCTCTCACCTTAGCCTTCCCAAACACTGGGATTAAAGGTGTGAACCACCATGCCTGGCCAACATTGTAGATTTTAAAGAATAAGTCTCTGATGACAGTCTTTTGAGGACATAAAATTGCTCTGGATTTGACAGCAAAGGTTAAGTTCTAATGGCAGGGAATTTAGACAAAGTGTTACCTCTGGAAAGCCAGAGGCCAGAGCACAGCCATGAATTTTTAGAATTGCTGTGAGGTGAACACCATAGATTTCCAAAAAAGACTGAGGGAGGATCTCCTTGCTTTATTTCAGGCTAGGCCTGAAGCTGCACTGAAAAAGGAGTGAAAATGGCTTATTCCAAGTTGCCTTCACAAAAAAGACAAACCCTATGAATAAGAAGGTCTACCTTCCCAGAGTCATGAACATGGTACTCTTCTCAGAAGTCATATACCATGACTTTGGCAACATTCTATTGATCACATAGGCTAGCTCTACTCAGAGGTGGAGGACGCTACACAAGAGAATGAACACTGGTGGACGGGATCAATGAATGGGAGCCATGTTGGAGGCTGGCTGCCACATTCACCCAAAACCAATGTACTTGTGCCTGCTGAGGAATAAAACACAACGTCCCTGCTTTCCTGAAGCATACATGCTTACAGAGGTGAGAAAAGCAACAGATCTAATCAGTAAGTAAATTATATACTCTATAATTTGTGAAGTTCTATGTGTTAAATAAAACTTATAGGAGGCCATTGGTTTGGACCGAGCTCCTGCACTAGGCTCAACAGACCAAACCAAAATGCAGTCACTCCCACGGAGGTTCTGTACCATCAGGCCAGAAATAAGTTGTTTGTCTGAGCTTCCAAGAAATGATGAGAGAGATAACAGCCAAATCCCCAAACAGGCCAGTTTTAGTCAGCACGTAAAGAAGTCCCCTCTGCTTTAACTTTCACAAGAAAAGTAACTTTAAAACAATTAATCTCCTTTTTGTTCTCTTCTTTAGCCCTTTTCTGTCTAAAGCCAACCTCCTCTGCTCAGCTCACTGGAACACTCATTCTATTTTACAGAATGAGGCGTTGCCCAATTCTGGAATCGCAAATAAAAGTGTATTAAGATCTTTAAACTAAACTTGTTGTGATTTTGTCTTTTGATAGACAAAAATAGATAAAGCAGGAGAAAAGGAAAAGGGAATGCTGGAAGTTGGGATTATAATTTTAAACAGAGAAATCTCGGTAGACTTCACTTAGTACACCTGAAGGGAGTGAGGAAACATGCCACGTGGTTTTATGGAAGAACAGTGTTCCAGCCACTGGGAACAGCAACTATGAAGACCTGGAAGTAGGAATGTGCCTGTCATGTCCAAGAAACAGCAAGGCAGAAACAAGATGGTTACAGGAGAGATGCAGGAGATGAGATCAGATAATAACAGTCAGAGGACAGAGACTATGTGGGCGAATGTATGAAATGGGAAGCCACTGGATAGTTCTTAGCAGACAACTGATACTATCTGACTTAACATTTAAAAAAAATCTCATTCTGGTGGCTGATATCAGAATTGACAGGCCTAGGGTGGAAGAAAGGAAACAAATTAGGAGGCTCTTGTAAAAAGTCAGACAAGATGTAGTGGTGGCTTACGTTACAACATTATCACTGTAGGTGGTGAGGTGTGGTCACTCTGAATTTATTGTGCATGATTAATTTGCCATTCTAGGCAAAAGTTTTTATTTAAGAGGAACAGCATTTTTTATTAGATCCCCGATATGTTGCCACTAAATGGTGCTTTAGGGAACCCCACTCAAGTTCTTAGGAACTTCGTAAGGATTTGCTCATAAGAGCAATGAAGTGGGTAAGGGGACTGAAGCTTTATGTCCCCTCCCCAGTTTTATAAGGGCAGCTCTGTGATAACATTCTTTAAATTGTGGGATGGGGAAAACCTTCAAAAGAAAGACTAGGAACCCCCATTCCCCAAAAGAAAAGATAGACCATAAAAATACACACACATAAACTGTATAAAAAACACAACACCATTTATAAAACTGAAAGACAAACTATAAGCAAAAATATTTGCAACACAAATGAAGACAGTTTAATATCTCTAAAATTTAAAAAACTCATAAATTCAAAAGGAAATAAGTAGGAAATGGGCAAAGAGTGTTATCAAAACGAGGCTCATAATAGTACTTCCTTCGTTGAATTGTAGTGAGGATAAAATAACAATATATACATAGAGTGTTTAACATAGTTCCTGGCTCAATAAATTTTACCCACCACTGCCGCCACCATAACCACCACTGCTGTCTTCATAACTACCACTGTTGACACTTTGCCACTACCTTTGTGTTATCATCACTGTAAGGCCGATAGCCTCGCCAGGAGCCGGATGGACAATACTCACCCCCTCCGCACCTGATAACACTTATCAGGAGGGCAGACATTCTACTGATGCCTGCCTTCTCCATGCAGGCTCCCCACACCCACTCCTGCATTCCACCCCTAGCCCCACACTCAGCACTAAATCATACTGTCAGCCCAAAATTCAAAAATCCCGCCGAGAGCCTAACCAATGGCAGCTCGTCAAGTCCGGGTCCAGTCTCTCTCTCTGACCAATACGGGTGCCCATGCTTTGTTACCTTCTCCAGCCCACCTGTCCATAGCCCTGCTGGACTACCAATGGCAACTTGCCAAGTCCAGGTCCTGTCTCTCTATGACCAGTGCAGTTGCCCATGCTTTGTTTCCCCACTAACCAATCTACTGTCCTCACCCCCTATAAAACCCCACGCCCAGAACAGCCGGGCGCGACTTCTCTGGCCCCCCTCTCTCTCTCTCCCCCGGGACCACAGAACCTCACCCAGGAGCTAAATAAACTGGAATTTAATTTGTCTCATGCTGGCCTCAGTTTCCTCATTTTAAACTCGGCAATATCCTTACAAGAATCACTTTACAATCACCACCATCGCTACCACCACCAGCAACTTCATCATCATGTCAGTGTCAGGGCCATTAGCAATGGAAATCTGAGTCAACTCTGAAGGTCAATTCCAATGCAGCTTCCCCCCAAGTACACTCTTCACTGCAAGTGACCGATGGCGTATTACCTTTTCATGGTGTTCTATTAGGATCTCAATGACAATGTTCTGAAATTTGATGTCCATAATGGCTGCTACTGTTTCTTCCTGAGGCCTCAGCAGAGTGGGTCCAAACACGACGCCAAGGTTTGCCACCGTCATCAAATTCTGCTTGTGGTTGTTAGCAACACTGGGAGGAAGGAAAAGAAAAGGTACCAATGAGAGAAATTACGTACTCAGATATACCAACCACTCTGTTCCCTTCCTGTCTTCCTATCTATAGACTCCTCATCTGTGGGAGCCAGAACTTGGGACATTCTCAGATGCCACAGGAGTCAGAAAATCTACCACGTTTCAGAAATCTTCAGCCTCCAGGCTGTTTTCTTATTTCAGGATATGACACTCCTTATCATTTCCATTTTGCCTAAAACAACCAACCAACCAAAGCAACTATCTGCTAAATTACTAACCTTTGAACATCTGAATCCCTGTTTTGCAAGTCCAGGTACCTGCTAATCCCTCTTAATTGCAATTTATGTACTTGGCTGCTGCTTAAACCACTGTAATCATTAGCGTTTTTCTCTACTGCAAATGTAAAATCTCTTGATGGCTTTAATACCTTTGCAAACATAAGCACAAAATAGATATAATTTTTAAAATGGGCAGATCTGGATATTTAAAACCAAGTAAGGAAATTCAGCACTTTAAAGTATTAAAGGCCCATCAGATTAAACATGTGGCTCACATTAAGTGAAATGTGGCACAAACAGAAATAAAAATGCACTAGTGTATATTTATCTACAAGGCTATGTTTATATTGTCACTTATACTCAAAGTCTAACAAACACACAGGGTCAACAGCTGCTCGGTCTGAGTAATTTGCCAAAGACGTAGGCATATTTTTGAATAAACAACTACTCAAAAGACATATCTGAACTCCATACCCAGGCCACCATGATCTAGCTATAAAACTCAATTGTTCACTTGCTGGCCCCGTGTATGAAAACATACAAATCATCTACTAGCAACAAATAAGTTAAAAGTTAATGCCATTCAGTTTTGTTGAGAAAATATCAAGAGCTTCCCTAAATCACCTGTTACAAGAAGGAAGCTATTCATTACTAACTTAAAACCAGAGAGAAACTGGGTAGAGATCGGCAGTTTGCAAACACCTACCTCCCTAGCATTTAGTGCTATTTATATGGAGTATTTTTTCACACAATTCTATAAATGCCTGCACTGTTTCTCTGGTACACCTTTTTTTTTTTTTTTTTTTTTTTAAAGAAAAGAGATTTTCTGGATCTTAAGTGCTGGTTTCTAAACTGAGCCTTTATTGAAATACTACATCAACCAATTTTATTAGCAGATGTGTACTTTTCTTTAATTTTGTTTTAGGGCTAAGTGTTTAACTTTCTCCTCTAACGGTGGGCAGAGCATGGTTAGATCTATAAAACTTTAACTGTGGTGCAGTCCAGCTAGAAAGATAATTTGCTTTTTGATTGCCAAGCAGCACCTGCACCAGGGAGAGTGGCCTGCCTCTGGTCCATAAAGAATATTTCATTAACATTTTCTTAATTCTTGATGAGTCTCCTGGTTTTACTTAGAGTTTTCCATTCTACCCAGAATCACATCACGCTTCCAGTCTGAAAAAGTGAATGCAGATGGTCAAATTCTTACCTGGCAAGGGGGAGAGACTTTGGTTCTGTGCCTTAGTCAATCAGCAAGTATGCATATTTACAAGCTGCTTTTAACATCACTCCTTTCAACATCAGCTCCTCTGTGTGGGAAGGGAATTCTATGTCCTTATATTTCCCCTCCCAAAAGAGCTAAGTCATTAAACTTGCCCTCTTGTCACAAAAGTCCCTTGTGCAAGTGAATCAACAAGCTATTTTTGTATGGAAGTACCTTCAAATTGTAGACCAATATAAAAATACATGGTTTGGATGATGATCATTTTTCCCTGTCGTGCTCCTCCACACTACATCTGACTAAAGCAACAGCCTTCTAACTAGGGTTCCCGACCCAAGAACCTCTAACTTTAGCTTTATCCTCCCTGCTACCAGCAATTCCATCTATAACTCAGCTCTCACACCTCCCCTGGCGAGAACACAATGCCATGGCATTTAGCGTTTAGCAATGCTTTTATTGTTTAATTGTTCTGATAATGATGACTAAAACCTTTAGTGGGCCCCACTGTTTTTCTTTCTCACTTCTTTTTTTTTTTTTTTTTTTTTAACAAACAAGATCTTTCTCTGTCATCTAGGCTGAAGTACAGTGGCATGATCATAGTTCACTGCACCTTCACACTCCTGGGCTCAAGAGATCTTCCTGTCTCAGCCTCGTGAGTAGCTAGTAATACAGGCATGCATTGCCACACCTGGCTAGTTTTAAAATTTTTTTTTGTAGAGACAGAGTCTTGCTATGTTGCCTAGGCTGATTTTGAACTCCTGGTCTCAAGTGATCCACCCACCTTGGCCTCCCATGGTGGTAAGATTATAGGCGTGAGCCACTGTGCCTGGCCTGCCCAACTGTTTTTAATACAAAGTCTGAACTCTTATAAAACAGCATACCTTTCCTCAAATCACCGCTAAGCCTTTCTGCGCCACCTCCCAGCTTGAGTCCCTGGGCAGAGTAACTCAATATTTCTAAGTGTTGGGTTCCTCATCTTTAAATAAAGGAGAGGTTGGGTGAATAACATACCTACTTCATGTGAATGTCGTACAGATTAAACGTGATAATGCATGGGAAATGTGGTAATTATAACACTAATTCACTTTTCACTCTCATTCCACTTCCATACTTCTCCTCTGCCTTTGTCCGTATCATTCCTCTGCCTGGAATGCTCTTATGCCGCTTTCTTTGTTTGGCAAACTGTTAATATGCAAGGTTCAGCTCAAATGGTCCCATTCCTTTCTGTACCTTCCTCTCCCCTTTCTCCAACCCTCTATACCCAACAAAGGCAGAAGTGTCGGCCTGCATTCATTACACTGTGCTGTCATCCCTACCAAGGCCTGAGAAGAGGAAGTCTAGTATTTTATTTGGTAGCACCAGTGCTGAGCACACTGCTTGGCACAGGAGATGCACAATGAGCATTCACTGAAGTGTTAAAAGATGAGGGGAGTTTCTGAGTAGGCATAAAACAATTATTCCAAACCCAGCTATTTACTCATAAAACTTCAAATTATTGTTGATGATTTTTGGAGACTGTATCTCAACTATCCCAACCTCCCTTTTTAAAGTCTTGAGTTATGTTCCATTTCTTTGACTTAATTAAAGAGTTATAATTACTCCAATTTGCAGGCCCCAATGCTCAAAGGCATTTGGAGAAAAAGGTATAGTAATTCTGGATTAGCAACTCTGAATATAAATAGGCTTGAGGTTACCCAGCATAATTCATTTCCCTTTTAATGATCCATGTTATTTTAGAACTTAAAAAACACATTGATCTAAGTCTTAGGAAACTTTTTTTGGAGGGGAGGGGGGAGCTACACCTTTCATTATTAATGACCATTATCTTTCGGCACACTGAAATAATAAATTGATCTGTCACTTGATTATTACTGCTCACAACTTGGTACAGCTATGTTCATTATTCCAGAATGAATTATTAATGGCTTGAGATCTCTATGTATTCCGGACAGAAAGGCCTAGACCTCAGCCTCTGCTGGCACCAGCCATCCATTATAGCTGGATGAATTTACAGGTGCGTGGGAAATAGGCTGGCAGAGCACTGGGGAGCCAGTCCAGCAGAGGCTATGGGACTCATTCATTAGCAAGGTCTATAAAACATGGAGAACCTGCTGTTTTGTTAAATTGAGCTGTCTGAGCTCCTCCTCACACAGCTCAGAATGTCATGTTGAGTCTTGACTTAAAATCCACACAGAGAAGTTACTTTCACACTACATACTGCAGTGAAGGGGTCTTTGACACATGTCTTTCAAATCCCTCTGTCAACGTGGACTACTCTGCTGTGGTGTCTTTTGAATAACTGCCAATTCTATAGGCTTCCTTTGGATGCTGCAGAGAAACAGTTTTGTGATATTCACTTGGAAGAGAGCCAGTTTCTTCTGTGATCATCAGAACTGCTGTATCCAATGAGAAGCAGTGGATCTCCTGAGGGGCCTGACTTCAGGGCAGTTGTTGGGGGTGGGGAGGTATATGTACCCCAGATCCAGGGAGTTGCCTCATGAACTAGAACCAATGAGGAAAGCGCACATTCCATGAAAATGGCCTTGGCAGAGGGGCCTCTTGCCACCTTTGCTTCAAAAGGAAATAGATGGAGACTCTGTTTTGGTCTGATATCCTTTGAGGGGCAGAAGGAGATAAATCACTTTCAGATAAAGATGTTGGTGGGAATGGTGATAGAGGGAGCATTCTGATGGGAATAGACAGTAGCCAATCCTTTTGGGACCTGTAAGGCAGAGATCCCCCATGCTGTTATAGGGATTACATCTGTTTTCCTGGAGTTTAAATGAGAGTCAAAGCTCTATAAGTGCTAAGTAGTACTTTAAAATATGAGACTGGTCCTAAAGTACTCCAACAATACATGAGTTTATTGTGGGGTTTGCAGATAGGTTTCATCTTGAGGCCTAGGGTAAAATACCAGACTGGTCCTGAAGTATTCTAAAGATACATAAGCTTATTGTAGGGTTTGCAGATAGGTTTCATCTTGAGGCCTAGAGTGCTATGTCAAAGAATGTCAAAGCAGAGTACCAGCTCCACTGTATACAATGTAGTGACAGATTCACAATGAACCATGGGTTGGATGAGCGGAGCAACAGCTCATCCCACTTATCCACCATCCCCTACTTGTTTGCTTCAGCTTCCAATATTAAATTGGAATTAGGCTTACAGTGCTTTAGACTTTTTAAAAAAGCTACAACAACTTTTTACATTTATCTGACCTTCATAATAACTCTATAATAATAGCTCTCAAATGTTCTGACAATGACCCAAGGTAGGAAGTATATTTTATCAAGCAATACACACATACATAAACAGACAGGCACACATCCCCACACCATATCAGAAACAAAAGTTTTCAGGAATAGTAAGTATGATACATTCTAATATTTTCTATTCCCATGCTATCTTACTCTGTGTTTATCCAATAAATTGTTTTCATGAGCCACTTATATGCCATGAACTACTATTTCAGAAACACTGCTATAGAGGCATAAAGTGCAAATATTCTCTCCAATTTGCACATTTGGACAAAGCAGCCTAAGGGAGATCATAGCACAGTAGCTGGAGTCAGACAGACATTACCAGCTGGATGTCAGCCGGCAAGTCACCTGGCCTCTCTCAACCTGTTTCCTCACATATAAAATGAGAGCAATAATACGTAGCTAGTAGCTTGTAAACCTGGAAGGCTGATTAAGTATGATTAAGTAAATCCCTTGGCCTGAAATAATGGCTTAATAAAGGACATCTGCTATTGTCATGGCGGCTGTCAAGGTCGTGGTGATGAAAGTGGCAGCAATAGCAGCAAGTGCGAATTTAAAGCCACATTGTTGGTTGGTAGCTTCGCTTGGTATCCTGTCCAGGAACCTTAGTGGCCTGCTTCTGCCTGGGGCAAGAGGTCTCACCTTCTCTACCTATATTTCAAAGACTATTCTACCCTATTTGTATTTCTCCTCTTTTCATTCTTTTGTGTAAAAAAAGTACGAAATACTTTGAATCTATAGAAAACGTCAAATCATAATAGTACTTCTTTTTTTTTTTTCTTGAGATGGAGTCTTGCTCTATCTCCCAGGCTGGAGAGCAGTAGTGCAACCTTGGTTCACTGCAACCTCCACCTCCCGGGTTCAAGCAATTCTCCTACCTTAGTCTCCCAAGTAGCTGGGATTACAGGTGTGTACCACCACGCCTGGCTAATTTTTGTATTTTTAGAAGAGATGGGGTTTCACCATGTTGGCCAGGCTGGTCTCAAACTCCTGACCTCAGGTGATCCATCTGCCTCAGCTTCCCAGTGCTGGGATTACAGGTGTGAGCCACCACACCTGGCCATCGTACTTATTTTCTATCACTTCCCTATAAGCAGTTCTGGCACAATAGGCTGAGAGCCTCACATGAAGCCAAAGCAAAGCCACCAAACTCACTCTGCCCTCATGACACCAACGACATCATGCCCCTAGCCTGCCTGACAAGTTCTTCCCCACCATAGAAAGCCCACCACCCTACAAAGCTCAGCTCTGAGCACTCCACTGACCACTGGAGGCCACACCAAGCTCTCTCCTCTAAGAGATACATCACAGTCAACCCCATGGGATGTTTCTACACCAGCTGCTCTCCCCTGTTCACAAATGCCTTAGGACTATGGGCTGAATCAAAACCTTGGAGTGCATCTTCTGCAGAACACAGGAAGGTGCTGGGGTAGGCCTGAGGTGACCAATTCTGAAAGTATTATAGGTAAGTTAGTGGGTATAAGCTGCAGTCCCTCTCTACTACCCTTTCAGGGACGCTCCAAGCTCTAGGGCTGAAGAGGATTCGCCGGAAATGAAGCTGCCGGAACAACACTTTTTTTTTGTGGCTAACCAGAAAAGTTTAGTTTCCAGGGTTGTTAATTTGGTTTTTTTCACCAGCCTCAAATCCATCCTTAGTATATAACAGGGGATGGTGGGGGGAATCCCCACTGCCACTCATTGCTTGTTTTCTACCAAGTCAGACTCTGTGTTGCCTAGATACTACCTGGACTCAGTGAGGCACGACTGCTCCAGCAGTGCTGAGGAGGCCTCTGCCGAGAGCACCCATCAGAACCATGAACACAGCTTGCTGGACTGCCCCAGTGGTGGCACTAGAATGAGGGTGTCAGATAAATCATTCTGTGTACTGACTGAGGCCTGGCTAATCAACCACATTTAACATCTTCCTGGGAATGGTTATTTAGTGAGAAGCCAGACAGGAAGCTTTGAGTAATTAATTGAGTGCTTTATGGTGGGTACATCTACACAGTGTCTCCTAACGGGAGAACCCGTTGAGGCAGGCAGGTACTCACTATCACTACCGCTTTACAAATGAGGAAAGAGAAGCACTGAGAAGTTAAGCAATTGGCCCAAGGTCACGGAGCTAATGAAGGGCAAAGCCAGGAGAGGAATGAAGTCTGCAGAGACCAGGCTTTATGCTGTCATCGAGCTTAAATTGAATGTCTTGGCCCCCATCCCGCCCACTAAGGTGGTATTCAGCCCATACTCCCAACCCCAGTGCTCTCCTGCTCCCACACCACCAGGGCAAGTTCAATCTAGGCTAAAAATGCATCCTTCTTCCTCAGAAAATTCAACCAGAAATGAAGGTACTGTGGGGGAAAAATCAGTGGTTATAGTAGGAAAAAGAGGACCTCTCCCTCATTCACCTGACGAATTACTAAATTGGAAGAGGAAGAAAAAAAAGAGAAAGAGAGCATTTATGGCCGTGGGAGTAACACTAGACTAAACACTGTTTCTTCCTCCTTCTTGCAATGGAACATGGCTGCACACTTGACAAAATTATGAAAATGATGATATCCCTCAAATATGATGACATTCCATTTATAGCTGGCTGGCACAGTCAGAGAGCTGGTTCCTTATAATGAAAGAGTGAACACTACAAGATTGAGAGAAAAGGAGAAATTAAAAGAAAAAAAAAAGGAGGGAAAAATAGGCAAAATGGGTCTGTAGTCCAAAAAAGAGATAATTATGGCCATACATCTATTCATCCAGGCTGTACTGCTTTCATTCAAGGATGTCAAAGTTCAGTGAATAACTAGCAAAGTGTTCTCTGCTTCCGGGGAAACATATAGCTACATTTCAGATGGGTAAACAAGATTGCTGAGATGTTAAGTACTGCTCAGTATTACTTAGGTTCACTTTAACCCCCACCAACAGAGGCCCACTTGGTATTGAAAATTGTTTAAAGAAAAGGAAAAGGGATTTGGGGGAATTAAAAAAAAAAGACAAGGCACCTCTTTTCATATAGCTTGTAATCTAACACAGAGGTGTTAGTGTATAACTAGCTCTATTTCCACTCATCTTCTCTAATTCAATTCCATTCCCTATTTAAAATCTACCAAAGGCTTCTGACCTGTTTTAAATTTCAAGTTGAAACTCTTTAGCATCTAGTATGGTAGCTCCTCAAAAAATTAGACTCAGAACTACCATATGATCCAGCAATTCCATTTCTGTGTATATGCGTAAAATAAATGTAAGTGGGGTCTCAAAGAATTATTTGTATACCCACTTTTATTCACAGTAGTTAATATGCAGAAGCAACCCAAATGTCTATTGATGGATGAACGGAGAAGCAAAATGTGTTACATACAAACTATAGAATATTCATTCAGCCTTAAAGAGGAAGAAAATTCTGGCATATATTACGACACGGATGAATCTCAGGGATATTTGTGTTGGCCAGTCACAGACAGACAAATGTTGTATGATTCTACTGATAGGAGGTACTTAGAGTAGTCAAATTCACAGAATTGAAAAGTAGAATGGTGGGTGCCAGGGACTAGATGAAAGGGGAATGGGGAGCTTTTGTTTAATGGATACTGAGTTTCAGTTTTACAAGATTAGTTATAGAGATGGATGGTGGTGGTGACTGCACTTAAAAATAGTCAAGGTGGTAAAGTTTACATTATATGTATTTTACAACAACAACAAAAATATTTTTATTTTAGTAAACCCTTGGCAAAGTGACTACACAATCCAGCTGACCTCTCAAGGTCCTCCTTTACCCTGTCCCCTGTACTCTTTCACCTCTGAGCTAAAATTCTCTTTAGGCCTCAGTTCCTTCCTTCCTAACACTGATCCCCATTCCCAGGTCACTCTGTAGCCCCCTCTGCCTCTTTACTTGGCTCTGTCTTTCTTACCACTCTTCCTCAAAGTGGTCTTTCTGGACACCCACTTTAGGTCAGGTCCTTTACTATAATTCTAATTCTTCAATTCTCCTCCCTGGTACTTATTGAATTATAAATATATCACCATTCATGGAATTGGCATTTTCTGTCTCCCCTACTTAGCAGAGCTTCAAGAGGACAGGGATGTCATCAGCCTCCCTCACTGCCACACACCAGTGCCTAGTAGTTTGCATATCATGTGTTGAGGGGAGAACAAAGGAACACGTGGATACTTTGGGAGGCCACCTTCTTCTAAGTGTGTCAAGGCTCAGCTGCACTAGGTGCCTGGGTTAAACATGTCACCTACTGCTGTCTTAGAGCCTTTGCCACTCTGGGGGCAGTGGGAGGTGCAGCTGGCCACAGCAGCTCATCCTGACACAGACAGCATGTAACGCACCAGGCATCTCTCCTTGGCCACACTAATCTAGAAGGTATAACAGCCATAAAATATTTACAAGGTATAATAATTATTACATGCATTACCTAATATGCATTGTATAATATAGCATAAGCTCGGACTATTATACCAGGATCCTTTCAGTACATTTAATAACCCTCTAGGGCAGTGTCTCCCATCTCTCCTTTTCTTTATCCATTTCTGAAATTCCTTTATTTCCTGCCTGTCTTTGGTTATTACTAGGATTTCCACCAACAGTAACAGCAACTAACATTAACTAAGCACTTACTGTGAGCCAGGGATAACCACTCCATCAATTATCTCATGTGATGTTAAAAGTAACCCTAGGAGGGAAATTCTATTACTGTCCCAAATGGAGAGGCTGGGGATTACACAAATTCAGAAATCTGTCTAGGGTCACATATCTAGAATTTGAGACTAAAAAGTCTACAGTCTAATTTCAGAGCTATTGCTCTTAAATGCTCTAGTGTGAGGCAGAGAGAGAGAGAGAGAGAAAGAAGGAGAAAGACAGACAGACAGACAGACAATATATATCCTGCCATTTTATCTCATTTGCTTTTCTTCTTTTCTATATGGCCCAACCTTAAAGAGATCATAGGGCAAAAGAATCTGATTATTTTTACAAGGATAATTTGAAAGCCAACAAGAATATTAGGTTCATCTATGTCCACTAACAATATAAAATCCCTAAGCTTTTCTATTGGTAAAAAAACTAATCTGGGTCATGGGAATGACTAGAACCCCTCTGGAACAGGCCAGATTTCATTAACAACAAGAATGATACTTTTGCTGTAAGCTGCCTAGTTTTCCTAAATTAGTCAGTCTTTTAAACAGGCCAACCTAGATTTTATTTGCCCTACATTGTCTCAGCTATCTGGTATTTGAGAAGGCTTATGCACAGGGAAAACACATTCCTTAGATCCAGGGGTTAACTGATTAGCTCTCACCTATCTCATCCTGGACAGTTTAGGCTTCAGCTAGTAGCTGTGTTCTTGGTCCCAGTCCACAGGGCACAGATGGGGAAGAGCAGCATTCACATATAAAAAGACCTGCAGAGAAGCTGACTCAGAAAGGCTTTCTTCCTGGAAAATTACTTATTTCAAATTACATAACAATCCATTCTAAAGTCCAATGTAATTAACATTTGCAAAGCATTTGATAGTTCATAAAATGCTTTCACATTCATGATCACGGATTTATTGATTAGTTCTCAAACACAGAAAAAGATGCCACAGGGTAAATAGAGGAGGTGTAAAAGCTGCACATGTGTATGCCAGTCTGGTGTCACCAAGTACTGCAAATGCTGGTTCCTGTTGTTGGTGACAGGAACAGGTGGTTGCATTTCTTGCAACCACCCAACCTACCACCTATAAGCTAACATTGTCCTAAAGTCAAGCAAGCCATGGAGACATTGCTTTGGGACTTTCTACCCAAGGAAGAAAGTACAAGGTGACCCAGCACAGAGCTCGAAACTGCTACATCCATTTTTCAACTACCAACTATTTTTTAGCACCCATTGTGTGTGAGGGACTGCTTTAAGTGCTGGAGATACAGTGTCAAACAAGACAGACTCCTCCAGTTTCCTGCCCTAGAGAAGCTTACATTCTTTTGGAGTAGAACAGACAATAAGCAAAGAAAATATATGGTGCTATGGTGAAACAGCCAGCATGAAAGAGATGGGGAGTATAGAGGAAATCTTTGTAGCTTTAGACAGGTAGTCAGGGAAGTCTCATGGAGAAGGCATGTGTTGACAACCTGAAGGAGGTAAGGAAGCAAGCCTGAGGACGTCTGGGAAGACAGCTGCAGGCAGAGGAAACAGCAGGTGCACGCACCTCGGGGTAAGTACCTGTGTGGCATGCTGGCAACACCTAATGCCTGGAGCCCAGAGAGCAAAGTGGCAAGTATCAGGAAAAGTCAGAGAGATAATGGACTTGAGGTGGCAAATCCTGGCAAACTTTGCAAGCCACTGTAAAAGCTCTGTTATTCACTGCGTGTGATATAAAGCAATTAGAAAATTCTGATCAGAGGGGTAACATAATGTTAATTATCCCCTCTGTAGACTCAGAAAGGTCTCAACTAACACTTAAATGCTCAAATGCCATAAGTTGCTTAACATTCAAAGAGAGAAAGATATGGCCAAGGTGTGGTGGCTTACGCCTGTAATCCCAGCATTTTGGGAGGCTCAGGTGGGCAGATCACTTGAGGCCAGGAGTTTGAGACCAGCCTGGCCAACATAGCAAAACCTCATCTCTACTAAAAATACAAAAATTAGCCGGTTGTGGTGGCATGCCTGTAGTCCCAGGTACTCAGGCAGCTGACGCATGAGAATGGCTAGAACCCAGGAGATAGAGGTTCCGAGACGGCATCACTGCACTCCAGCCTGGATGAGAGCAAGACGCTGTCTAAAAAAAACTAAAAACTAAAACAAATAAAAAACAAAAAGAGAGTTAAGAACTTTATAAGCTAGCATAAAATCCAGTAAGAGAATTCAAGATGTGTACAAACTAGATAAAGGCACTGTTCATCTTTAATGAAAATATGTCAGGCCCTGTGCCTTTGTGCCTATATCTGTGTTAACCTCATAGGTTTCTGCAGTTGTTTCCCATTTTCCTCTTGGTCGTTGTGCTGGAGACTCTACCGGGAAGCCTGGTGGAAAAACAGAATGCTTAGCCAAACCTGAACTGGCAGCCTAGAGCAAGTAAGAGTTTCTAGGTGCAAGTTACCTGCTACCCAGCTAACAGCCACCCATGAACAGTGCCGATATTAATATTTGTAGAGTCCATTGAATTTCACCATTGTGACAATCTTTAATTCATTGAAATAAATAGCAGTCTTCTGAAACTAGATCCACATTACTAGCGCCATTTTACAGATGAAAGGACAGGGACAAAAAGAGCTAAATCAAAGGTTAAAGGATTGGTCCTTAGCCATGTGGCTTAGCTCCAATAGGAACAGTGGCTCTGGGACCCAGTGCTGGGAGCTTGTCACTTCCCATGAGATGTAAATCTCATTGCAGCTTCTATGGACATGATCACAATCCTTTCTGGGAAGATCAAGATTCCAAATCCACAGATGGGTTCATGGGAAATGTTACAGAAAGGTGGACAGATTGATAGGAGAGAAGCAGATACTCACAAAATACACACCCTGGGCAACCGATCTCCTTTTGTGGGGATTTTTTTAATGAGGGGAATAACCCATGTGACTAGCATATTTTTGAAATGGAATGTACTTTCACCCCAAAAAGCAAACAGAAAATGACATTCCCTGCCATGAGTCTGAAAAAAAAAAATTGGGAGGCTGAAGTTGAAAATGTTAGCTCTATTTCAAGGGCCAGTCTACTAATGTGACTGGAATTGACAAACCTACATGTCCTGCCATGGTACTTTTAGATTATGTTTGGATGTTTGATTAGAAGAGAGAGGAAAAAAAAAAAAGTAACGTGTGGTATGCTCTTCATGTACAAGAGCTGAGACCCCATGGAAAAGTTCTGAAGGTCAATTCATACTAACACTGAAAGGTGAAAAACATCCTAGGTCTCTGACATCCATGAAGATGACTGGTATAGTACATCAACATTACATATGTTTACATGTCTAATGCTAATGAATAGAATCCACTAAAAAAAAGAATACAAATCTTCACAATCCATAAAAGTTAGAAACAATCTGAATGGATTACACTTTAATATCCCTCTCCTCCTGAAGCTCTGTGGCAACAACTCCAAGCTTCTTGCTGCACTAAACCTTTGTCTCCTAAAATTTCAAGGTAAGTTCAAGCCTAAGGGAAACAACAGTTCCTCTTATTCATTCATCCATACAAAATAACAGCGTTTATATATAGTGATACATATGAGGGTAAGAGTGAACACACAAACTCTTCTGTTATATTTATTGCCTTAATCACAAAAATAGATTTGTCAGGGAATTATGCCAATAAAGTTCTTACTTCAACACATGCAGAGCAAAAAGCAAAACCTGATTTATCCTCCTCAGAGGTGGCACAAAGCTGGAAACTCATTGAATTCTGCTGCCATGAAGCAAATTTTAAAATACAGTGAGTGTTGATAACAGAAACCAGGGATCCAAGGTGAGGAAACCAATATACCATTAGGCACAGAAGAGCAGATTGTGTCTGGTAACAGAGAGACCAAACGATTCAGAGTGAAGTTGAGATCTGGGTCCCTGATCCACCCAGCATTCACATTCTCTCAGCAAGTGTCATTCACAAAGTCCAAACCCAACCAGATATTTTTCAAAGGGGAAGTCAAAGTGTTTAATGACAAAGTTCTCAAACGCTTTCTATTGTGCAGGCATAAAGCCCGACACCTTAGTTGCTGTCATCTTGCTTTGCCTGGCTCAATGAGAAAGGTGGGTGAAGAAGGCCACGCTGATGGCAGCTGAGATAGGGAGGAGAAATACAATACAGGCTAAAGTGGCACTTCAAGGACAGAGTGATGCACGATTCTCAGCAGAAGAGCCGCCAGTAACTGACTTTAGCAGAACAATATGGATAGCGTATAAATCTACAGAGATAAAACCACTTAATGGATATCAGATCCTCGAGCAAATCCAAATGCCTCACCGTGGCCTATATGATCCAGCCCCTGTCCACTGATCTCTCCAAATCTCATGTCATACCACCATGCTCTTATTCACAGAGCTTCAACTATCCTGGCCTTGTGTCTATTCCCAAACACAGCAAGTATGCTCATACCCAATGATGACTGAACACCTATGACATGCCATGAACCCTTCTGGGCACTGGGATACAGCAGTGAACCAGACTGACAAGATCCTTGCTTTCATTCTAGCTGGGATGGCAGATAACACACAGATACATCAGTAAAAATGTCAGACCACAAAAGCGCCATGAAGAAATCAAACAGAGGTATATGACGAAACCTGGTGAAGAGGATCAACTTAGGTAGGCCAAGAAGGCCTCTCTAGGGAAGAGACTTGTGAGCTAAGCCCATTTATTAATCAAAGAGTGCAGCCTACAAGTCTACAGCCTAGGAGCAGACTGCAAATCACACCCTCAAATACATAGGCAATAATGAGCTGTATCTTCAACCACAAGCATCAACGATGCCTGCCTGAAACCTCTTTAAAATGAAGCTTAGTGCATTATATTCCAAAGGAGCTCACTTCCTTTTCCATGGGAATTCTGAAGTCTGTGTCAACAGCTGCTGAGTACCATTGGAGGCCCTGCAATCATTGCCACCGTGTGGTTACCCGCACAAAGATGTGAACACCCTGTGGCTTCTGGCTGCTCCTCCCACCCATCTCTGCAGCCTCAACCCATTTAGGAAGCAGCTCCTCCCAAAAACATGTCGCTGATACATCCCACTGCTCAGTCTTCCACACAGAAGGCCACCTTCCAGAAATTCACATCAAGGAGAAAGCCATACCACTATCCTGTTGCTACGTACCAGCATTTAGCTGGATTATATAAAGAGCTAAGTAATCATTAAATAAGGGTGGGAAACAAAACAAACGACAAAGAAAAAGTAACCCCTTAAAAAGATCCTTTGGGCCTGGAAAACTTGCAGGGAGAGGATGAAACATGGTTCAGGAAGTCCTGCTACTCTACGAAAAGTCAGGATTCGGATAGTTCACATAAAAATGACAAAAAAAAAAAAAGTCACTCATACTTACACTCACCAAAAAAACTCTCTTCTCTATTTGGCAATGGAAATTAAAAACTGGTGCTTAAAAGCAAACAGTGAGTGGCTTCAAGAAATGAGTTAATAAATCCTACATGTTACTTTCCCAGGAAGTCCCAATGCAGCTACATGTTCTTCAGACTTCCGATGCATTGAAGAGAGGATGCCTACAGCCAATGAACCATGGTGATCAGCAGAACGCACACGAGGCTTTTTCAGACATGCAGACAGATTCCATTCCCACCAGGACCACAGTGCTGCAAGGCTATGAGACCTGTACCAAGGCTATGATAATGTACTTATGAACCTGTATGCACATGTCCACGAACTTCTACCTGGATTCATATGCCTTAAACATATATGCACCCACATATGATTCCCACACACGGAAGAAAACTTATGCAATAAAATGCTTCTGTCTTCCTTAAGACAGACCATTTAATGACATTAGCTAATCTCAGTTTGGTTTTTAGGTTAGGCCTAGTTTTAAATAGCTTACCCTTTCCTCTTTCTTTCAGAGCTATCAATTACGGGAAGAAAAGACATATGTTTTCTCTTTTTTTTTTTATTTCTTTTTAAATAAGTTGTTTCATTCTTGTTGCCCAGGCTGGAGGGCAATGGCGTGATCTCAGCTCACCGCAACCTCCGCTTCCCGGGTTCAAGCAATCTCCTGCCTCAGCCTCCCAAGTAGCTGGGATTACAGGCACGCACCAGCACACCTGGCTAATTTTGTATTTTTAGTAGAGATGGCGTTTCTCCATGTTGGTCAGGTTGGTCTCGAACTCCTGACCTCAGGTAATCCACCCACCTTGGCCTCCCAAAGTTCTGGGATTTTAAGCGTGAGCCACCGTGCCCAGCCCTTCTCTTTTATTTTCTTTTAAGTGAAAGTATTCACTGTAGAATAATTGATAAAAAGCACAAAGAAAATAAAAATCACCAGTGATTCCACCATCCAGAAATAACTGTTACATTCAATGTTTTCAGGTATATGTGTTACATTCTATGTTTTCTTCAGACACACACACACACACACACACATATTTTAAATCAACTTGGAATCATACTGCAGGCACCTAGTTTTATAACTTGTTTTTTACCGCTTTACTGTGAACTTTTCAAGTATGATTCATTGCCTTGCTCAACATCATTATGGTGGCACAGTGTTTCACTGTATGGGCATTCCATAATTTAGAAATCTCCCATATTGGACAGTCAGATTGTTTCCAATATTTTATGGTTTCCATTAATACTGCAGTGAATCTCTATGTACACAAATATGTGCATATATCTTTCTTTCTCTAGAATAAATTCATAGAAACAGAATTTCTGGATGAAAGGGCATACTTTTTGTTTTGTTTGGTTTGGTGTTTTTGAGACAGGGTCTCACTGTTTCACCCAGACTGGAGTGCAGTGGTGTGATCTTGGCTCACCGCAACCTCAGCCGCCCAGGCTCAAGTGATTCTCCTGCCTCAGCCTCCCAAGTAGCTGGGATTACAGGCGTGTGCCACTACCTGCAGGCTAATTTTTATATGTTTAGCAGAGACAGGGTTTCACCATGTTGGCCAGGCTGGTCTCAAACCGGCGACCTCAAATGATCCACCCAAGTTGGCCTCCTAAAGCGCTGGGATTACAGGTATGAGCCACCGTGCCTGGCCAGCATAAATATTTTTAATATTTATTAACAAACTATTACCCATGGGATCTATATAAGTTTACATTCCTACCTAGAAAATTTTAGTGTGCCCATTTCCCTAGGACCTTTATTTGGTACTTCACTAGCACCAACATAAAGTATTGCTATTTTGAAAGCTTTTATCTTAAGTTTCATTTCTTTTTTTCTCTCTAAGTCCATCTATGTTGCAACAAATAGCAGGAACTCCTTTTCTAAGGTTGAATAATATTCCATTGTGTGTGTGTGTGTGTATGTGCCTGTGTGTGTGTGTGTGTGTGTGTGTGTGTGTGTGTACATTTTTTTTTAAGATGGAGTTTCACCCTTGTCGCCTAGGCTGGAGTGCAGTGGTGCAATCTCGGCTCACTGCAACCTCCATCTCTTGGGTTCAAGTGATTCTCCTGCCTCAGCCCCCGAGTAGCTGGGACTACAGGCCTGGACCACCACGCCTGGCTAATTTTTGTATTTTTAGCAGAGACGGGGTTTCACTATGCTGGCCAGGCTGGTTTTGAACTCCAGACCTCAGGTGATCCACCCACCTTGGGTTCCAAAAGTGTTGGGATTACAGGCGTGAGCCACCGCACCGTGTCTGGCCTATATTTTTTTCTTACTTTATTATACTTTCAGTTCTGGGATACATGTGCAGAACGTGCAGGTTTGTTATATAGGTATACATCTGCCATTGCGGTTTCCTTCAACCCATCATCCACATTAGGTATTTCTCCTAATGCTATCCCTTCCCTAGCCCCCCACCCCCAAACAGGCCCCAGTGTGTGCTGTTCCCCTCCCTGTGCCCATATGTTCTCATTGTTCAACTCCCACTTATGAGTGAGAACATGTGGTATCTGGTTTTCGGTTCCTGTGTTAGTTTGCTGAGAATGATGGTTTCCAGCTTCATCCATGTCCCTGCAAAGGACATGAACTCATTCTTTTTTATGGCTGCATAGTATTCCATAGTATTCCATGCCACTTTTTTTTAATCCAGTCTAACACCGATGAGCATTTCAGTTGGTTCCAAGTCTTTGCTATTGTGAATAATACTGCGATAAACCTATGTGTGCATATGTCTTTACAGCAGAATCATTTATAATCCTTTGAGTATATACCCAGTAATGGGATTACTGGGTCAAATGGCATTTCTAGCTCTAGATCCTTGAGAAATCGCCACACTGTCTTCCACAACGATTGAACTAATTTATACTTCCACCAACAGTGTAAAAGCATTCCCATTTTTCCACATCTTCTCCAGCATCTATTGTTTCCTGACTTTTTAAAGCTTCATTTCTTTGAAGAGTAATGATATTGAGCTTTTTCCAATGTCTACAGATCCAGTGACTTTTAAGGGCCCAGACACAACAATTAGTCTCCAGCAAAGCCAATAAAAAAAAACAGGTAAAGAAGAAGACATACCAGGCAAGGATGGCACCACAGTTCTGCATTTTAAAAAAAATAAATAGAGCTCTACACTTATTAAGGTATCCCTGTGATCCCTGTGTTTGTAATCCATTTATCTTTCACAAAATTCCATGAGGAAGAAAAATAACTACAGAGATGTCAGATCCCTCCTGTGAGGCTGGGCAAGGGTAAATTTCCTGTCTCAGCATTTGGCGCACGAGTACAATGGGTTCTACTTACAACCACAAATAAAGAAGGCCATGAGGGGAATGATGCTAATTCCTCCTTCAACCGGTCTATAAGCGCCATGACGGTAAGAACCAAGTCTGCCTTATTCATCAATGTAAGCTCAGTATCTGGTTCAACAGGTGCTTAATAAATACTTACCAGGTGTATCTTCAGGCTGATGGCCGAAGTACTTGAAGGTACACGAGCGTCAGAATTTCAGCCCCACTGATCTCAGTTTATCCCGCCAGACTCTACCATGGCACTTGGGAGGCATTATATAAATGTTTGTGGCTGCCACAGAGACCAAAAATGGATTATGCTGCCTCCTCCCTGGTCTGTTTCACAAAGGCACTGGGATGTTGTAAGGACAAAGCAAGGAAGGGAGGTGAAAAAAGTACTGAAAATTATCAAGGGTTGTACGAAGTGCAATGATGATAAGGAGAAGGGGGAGAACAAATTTAAACAGAAGCTTCAAAGGGGCAGGATTGGAGTATACGCAGACAAAGTTAATAGTGAAGAATGCCTTGGTAAGAAAGCAAGCTTTCTGCTCTGGTATTTCATGAGCTGTGCAATGAAAGAGTCTCTGTCTCCCTAGAGCCCGGATGGGCGACACAACAGGCACAGGGGTGTAACCAGGCCTCAAAGTCCCAAACGCCAACTTTTAATTGTGTGGCTGGCATGGGTCCAGCAGGGAAGTCAGTGATTAGTGGAGCCAGGCACTGTTGCTTAAGCTTTATTAGGATCAGCATTCTGAGTTAGGGGAAGAAAAAGAAATCCCTATGGTAAGAACTTGTTCTAGGGTAGTCAAACAAGCCCCCTCTTTCTGCATGTTTGGGGTCGACATTGAGGTCTTTGGTGAAGGCAAATCTCTGAAAGAAATGGAGGTGGCATTTCTAGGAAGACCTGCCAGGGGACATTCACACTCTGGCACTTGCTAGTGGAACAGACTGAAGTTTATCAGGAGGGAGCCCGAGGCCTGAAAGGCAGGAAGTGAAGAGACAGCGAGGAGTATCTGGGCTGGAGCAGAACAGTCTCTCTGGCCAGGCACCCACTGTACAGGTCCTCTGTGAGATGCAGAGAGAGCCCCTTACTCGTGGTCCTGCTATCAATGTGACTCAGACCAAAACCACTGCCAACCTACCCACCCACTCCCATTTGACACAGTTTTCAATCATGAAAAATCCTAGTAATCACTACAAAAAAAAAAAAACACGCTGCAGGCTCCTGGGGCTCCTGGCTATGGTTCCACGTTCTCCAGACTCCAGTTCTACCAGTGCCACCACAGCCCCTCGGGAAGCCAGAGCCCGTTGCCATGGTAGCTGCTTCCCCTGCTTAGGGAAGGAACACTCCACGCTATTAAGGAAAAATAAGCTTTTATGTCATATGACGAACTTTCCTCCAGCTTCTCTCCCTGTCTTGTCCAGTTAAATTCTGGGTAAAACATGCAGCAGAAATTGAAATGCGGACATTTCCATTAAGCAACGACAAAAAAATTAATCCTGGTCCCAGACGGAGGTAAGAACCAATTGTTCAAGGCAACAGTGTGTGTGTTTGGTTCAAGGAAACTAAAAAAAATTTAAGAAGGGAAAAGTAATTAAAGAAACACATTATCTGAAGAGCATTATATATCTGACAAACACCAAAGCACTGCCTAGTTAGATGCTAAGGAAAGGAGAGGGGGAAAAAAATCAGTAATGGTGACACCTGATGAGAAGGAGTCCCCCAAAAGGGCTGAGAAAACAATCACCTTTTGTTAATAAAAACCAAAGGAAGGAGTGAGGACTGTCTAAAGGCCCAGAAAAGACACATTTAAGGACTATTCCTGAGCAGAAACAGAAGGGTGGTGTACAGGGCCACAACCCTACATCAAGAGACCTGATGGTCCCCAGCACTGAAAGTGAAACAAAAAATCACGAGAAAGAGAAACGATACGCTAGACCCAGAGCAATTTTCTGTTTGTCCTCATTTCTAAAAATGGATTCTTCCTGCCAGACTCATTCTCTCCTAACCCTCTTGCAATTATCCAACAGTGAGGTATCCTGGCATACGATGCATTCCTAGTGATGCTTCTCAAGTGAAGAACAGCTTCAGACCTCTTTGGTTTTTTTTTTTTTTTTTTTTTTTTTTGAGACAGAGTCTTGCTTTGTCACCCAGGCTGGAGTGCAGTGGTGCAATCTTGGCTGACTACAACCTCTGCCTCCCGGGTTCAAGTCATTCTCCTGGTTCAGCCTCCCAAGAAACTGAGACTACAGGCACATGGCACCACACTCGGCTAGTTTTAAAACTTTTTTAGTAGAAATGGGGTTTCACCATGTTAGCCAGGCTGGTCTTGAACTCCTGACCTCAAGTGATCCTGCAATTACAGGCGTAAGCCACTTTCACCTGGCCTCTATTGAGTCCAGAAAATGGAGAAAAACGTACCTGTTCACACTAGAAAGGAGAAGCAAAGGAGCAGCTCAGGAAAATCAAGTGCACGCCTAAGGAAAACACACTTCATTTCCTGCCCACAAAGCCAGCAGAGTCCCTAAGGAGAATGCCAAGCAGTGACTACTTGGGTTTTATGTCCAAAACCTAAAACTGGAAGAAAGAAAGTTAAGCTTCCCAAACTCACACCCGGGGAGTGATTAAGCCTAAAATCAGAGGTGATAATATAAGTTCAAGAAACAAGGTCCAGTTGTAAATCCCACATCTAAGGGATGTCAGTGTAAAACCACTTTCACAGCAGAGAACGTCTGCATCATTTAACTTGCTAGTGTTACCGGGATTTATGGTGCCAAGGAAAGGGCTAGGGAATGGATGTTCCTTCACTATTTACCACACAATGTGGGCCGTGGCTGTTTGGCTCTTATTTATTATTCAAAGGTTGTTCTTTATGGATGTTCCCTTTGTATATAAAAGAAGTATTCTGCAGCTTCTCTGAGAATTTAGAAAATTCTCAGCCATTCTCTTCAAATATGACCTCTTCCCATTTTCTCCAGTCTCGCCTGGAGCTCCCATAGCCATAGTTTGGGCCTTCACATTCTGCCTTTCATGTCCCTTCAAGTATTTTCTATTTCATTATTTCCCTGGACTGCATTCTGGCAATTGTGTGAAGGTATTTTCCTGTTCACTCAGTCTTGCATCAGCTTTGGCTAGTCTGATATTAATTGCAACAACTATGTTTTAAATTTCAATGATTTTTAAAAATTTCTGTGCCTTCCGGTTGGCTCTTTCAAACATGCCTGTTCTTTCAGTTTTAATCTCTTATTATTTTTATTTTTGAAACATAACTATTTTATGGTCTCAGTGGAATTCTTCTATTATGGTTTTATTCTTTGAAGTTCTTGGGTTTTGATATTCCTGCATATTGCTTCCACTGACTCTAGCTAATGGTGGACTACTTCCTTGTGTGTTTATAATTTTGGATTTACCATCAGAATAACTTCACTTATGGAAATCCCAGATAACACAGCTTAAGTGCACACAGGGTGAGTACACAAGAGGTATCGCTGAGTGACGCTGTGAAAATGAATTTGAATGTGGTTACACATTTCCTGACAGATGCCAGGCTGAGAGAGAAAAATAAATTCCCTATTGAATCCATCTATTTTTATCTCGTCCATCCTTTCAATGATGGTGAGGCCTGTCAAGGATCCCTGATTAAGGTAGGGTCTCAGTTCCAATTCCTTCCACCATCAGGTGGTCCCCATGTCTCACCTCCATTCTTACGTGGTTTTGAAACCCAAGTCAATCAACACTGGCAACTATCTTCCTCTACCTGTGCCCCCTACCTGCCCAGGGCAGCCATATTGTCAGCTCAGATACTTGCTTTCTGGGAATATAATTTTTTAGGGATATGTAACTTTTGCTTAACTCATGCTATTTACTATGAATGAAGACTCATTCTGCAAAGATAGATATCAAACTGAGTTAAAATTCATCAAGCTTGTAAATTATTTTTGTCTGGTAGAGATGCAAGTAATTTCTGTCCAGCAGAAAAGATCATCTCAAAATTTGAGGTTTTATTGCCCTACAGAACACTAACCAGTTTTAAATCTAACTTTGTGATCTTTTCTCAGCATCGTATCTTTCATTGGGCACATAAACAAGCCTCTGCTGTCCTCTTTCGAACCCACTTTCTATTTCTACTGATAGCCTCATAGACCTTTGACATGTGCTCATTCTATATTTTTACAGTCATGTTTAAAAAATATTTTTAAAGTTATACTTTAACATTAACCCTATTTACTGTCTATCAAGTTTAAGGCGATGTGTTAATTTCTTAATATGTGTTATACTATTAAATTCAGTTCCCATGAAGGAGAAGTTATTACTCCAATTTGAAAGGTGAGACAACTGAGGCTCGGAGGAATTGAATACTTTATTCAAGGATGTTACCTAGATAAGAAGGAACAGATCCATGATTCAAATCCCATTTTCATGTTTTTTCTCCTTGGAATATTATGGGCTGAATATTGTTTTCCTATCATGTCTACCCACTGTTGCTAATATTATAAGGAACCATTCTTTCTTTTTTCTAGATAAAATAATCTAGTTAATGTAGATTAAAGTCACACTAGCTTTTGACGGCAGATTGATCAATCTGTTGTTTCACACTGACCTTACTATCAACTAAACCTCCCATACTAATTATTCCCAACAACTGGTTTTAAGTCAAACTTGAATTCACCATTAAGAATGACATACTTGTAAAAAATATAACAAAATTTAATTCTAAAAAATCACCTGTGTTATTGTTAAAATGACATTTTGGAAATTATATGCTTAGAAGAAATTTACTTTTTAAAATACAATTTAACAGTTATGCTATCTAATGTAAAGATTAAAGAAGAATATACGGTCTGAACCCTAACATTAGAACTTATGGTCAAATATGTAAATCACATTTCTAGAACAACAATTTTAAGGAAATTTAAAATGAGAATTCTAAGCTTTGAACTACAAATTATTTAACTAGGTTCTCAGGTAGAAAAATTGAGGCAGAGCTATTATAAAGGAAGAGCTCTTCTGTACAGTAAAAAAGGTATGGAATTCTGAGAAGATTCCAAGGTGGCACTATAATTTTTTAAAAATTGGAATTCCACAAATAATTCATTTAAAAAAACTCCAGAGTTTTACAACCTATACAAAATATGTCCCAAAAGATTTTTTAATTCATATATCTCTGACATATTTCATTTGGTGAACACTGTCACCAAATGAAATATGTCAGAGATATATGAATTAAAAAATCTTAGACGTCAGTAGGTGGCATGGGGCAATTTTCAAGTTAGCTTTGCTTTGATAGAATTTGTCAAATTCTCAGTAAGGTAAATGACTACCTCTATAGAATTAGGTAAATTTGCCTTAATATACTCATAGGGAAATTTCTTCTGATTTGTACTTTACAGTCAGATACACTCTTTTAAGAGGTGGCTAGAATGAGGATATGATGTTCTTTAGGCCACACAAGGCTATTTTGCGGTTTTTATTTTCTCTGGGACAGTGGTTCTGTAACTGTTGGTCCATAAACTAGAGGAGGTCCCCAAGATCCTTCAGGAGTTCCATGAGATGCAAAAACAATGGTCAGTTGAACTGCTGATGCCTTAGCATGAATCTAGACAGTGGCATGAATTTATACCAATAGGCATTGTTTCTTCACTGCTACACATTTACACATTCACAGGTTAAAAAAAAAAAGGCTAATTTTACTCGATAAACGAGTAAAATTATTAATTTTATTTAATCCTGATCTTTTAGCACACTTTTCATATAATAACGAAAGAGAAAATGTGCATAAAGCCCCTCTGCTGCATACCAAAATTGACTTGAGGGAAAGCAGTTGTGCAATTGAGTTACAAGCTGAACTAACATCTTTTTTCATGAAACGCCATTTAAACATAAAAGAATAACTGACAGACAAAATATGGTTACTGAGACTTGGGTATTTGACAGATAATTTCTCAGAAATGAACCAAGTGAGTGTCTGCTTTAAGGAAAACAACTAAAAATATTTGTTGCAATGATAAAATTCATGCTTTGAAACAAAAGGGCATAATTTTAGAAAACCTGGATCTGTACCATGAGCATGAAAACATCCCAATACTTAATGACCTTTTAAAATGAGATAAGTGGTGATATTAACAAATGTAATTTTTTGATATTATATGATGAAATGTGTTTGCATTGGAAGATCTGCATAACTCAGTTAACTAATATTTTCCAAATGAGCAATGTATACTTAAAAAAATCACGCATAAGTAAAGATACACTCAAAGTACAAGTTAGGGCAACAGATCTTAATGTAACTGCATGTGAACAATTCACTAATACGATTTTATTTTTCACATTGCAATTTTTTTTTAAATTACCGTTTGTTGAATGTTGGTAGATTAAAAGAAAAGAATATCCAAAATTATCTGAAAAGGCTACTAAAAATATTTCTTCCTTTTCTAACTATATACATATGTAAGGACTGATTTTTTTCATATCCTCCAATAACAACAAAATGTATGACAATAGATTGAGTGAAAAAGAAGATATGAGACTGGGTGCAGTGGCTCACGCCTATAATCCCAGCACTTTGGGAGGCTGAGGTGGGCAGATCACCTGAGGTCAGGAGTTTGAGACCTGCCTGACCAAAAGGGTGAAATCCCATCTCTACCAAAAATACAAAAATTAGCTGGGCCTGGTGGTGGATGCCTGTAATCCCAGCTACTCGGGAGGCTGAGGCATGACAACTGCTTGAGCCCAGCTGGGAGGCGGAGGTTGCCGTGAGCCGAGATTGTGCCACTACACTACAGCCTGGAAAAAAACAAAAAAAAAAAAAAAAAGAAGAAGGTATGATTTATCCAGTCATCTTCCATTAAGTCAGACATTAAGGAGATTTATAAAAATATAAAATGATGTCATTTAATACATTCATAAACAAAGCTTTAAAATGGTTTTAGTTTTAATTTCTAATATGTAAAATATCAACAGATGGAATCCACATAGACAAGGGCTGTTGAAGTCCTTAATAAATTTTAAGAGTGTAAAGAGGTACTGAGACCAAAAAGTTTTAGAACTGCTGAGCTAAGAATATAGTATCTGGAACAGGGTTTCCTTTGGGAGTGATGTAAATGTTTTGGAATTTAGAGGGAATTTTAGTTGCATCATACTGTCAATGTACTAAATTCCATTGAATTGTATACTTTAAAATAGTTAATTTATGTTATATGAATTTTACCTCAAAAAAATTTTATGTGTCTGTGTATATATGTTCTTATATACATGTATGTTATATATTATATATAGTAATAAATAATAAATACATGAATATATATAAAATGAGTGCATATATGTAAGAATGTATTTCTTAGAACTCACAAATCAAAAGTCCAGGTGGTATGGCAGAATCTCCTTTCACAGAATTAAAACCAAGACACATGAGTCTATCTATCATGAGCTTTTTTCAATCTAAAATTATCTTGGGTTCTTTCTGCCTCACATTAAATTTAAATATTCCAGGAGGTCCTTTCCTTGACAATAATAGGTCAACGTTTTTTTTACAATTTGGTCCAACCGTTGAGTTTTATGACCATCACGCATCTCAGAACAACATATTTAACCATTCTGTCAATGGCCAATACAACTATCATCTACTTACCTGTACATCCTAGTACAAATACAGTACAACCTTAAATGTCATACTATAACAAGTTCTGAAAACAAATAGGTGAGCAAAGATCACAGGTGGTCTCTGCACACATAGGGCTTAAAGTTTAGTGGAAATGATAAGTGTTAATCAGAAAGTGGCACGAGTGAAAAAAGGAAATACGCAATTGTGAAGAATTCCCTATGAAGGACAGATACATAATCTCGGGAGAACATAAAACAGGGCACTTTGACTTAATTGAGGACTGTGGAAGGAGTCCTCAAGGTCCAACAGCACCAGCTTTACGTGAGAGCTTCTAGAAATGCCAGATCCCAGGTTCCTTCCAGACCTACCGAAGAATCTGCATTTTAACAAATTCCCAGGTGATTCATGTTTGAGAAGCACTCACTCTTCTAAAGAATGGGCCAGGGTTAATTAGACAAGGGAGGAGTATTCTGGCATAGGTAACAGACAAAAGCCCTGGGGTCAGAGAGAGGAGGGCACATCTGAAGAACTAAAGAAGGCTACTATGGCTAGAATGGAGAGGGTATGGGGAGCACAGTGCCAGATGTTAGGGGCTGACATATACTAAATTTGGCCATGAGTTTATAAAAAGCGTTAGGAGGGACTACAGTCTCCTGAACTCTATGAGGCATGCCTTTCTGGCACTAAATTGCTTTCAAAACAAACACAACAGTTAGATACTCATCCTTTTATAGCTGCTGAAGGGCAAATTCCTTTAATTCCAACGAAAGAACCAAGTTCTTATAGCACAAGTGGCAACAGCTCTGGCTCCCCACAGTGTGAGAAAACAGGGCAGGCTTACAACACCTTAATTTGAATGCATATGAGGAATCATATTTAATGTCTTGATGTTTCAGAGGGTCCTCATTACTAGAGAGCTCTGGACTCTAAAGAGGTAGTACCTGCACTCTGGATTCTGCACAAATTTTAAGGCATGGTATATTTGAGGCCCCTGATAACACGTGTGGGTCACAATGCCAAGGACCCTGGCAAACGCTTTAGTGCTTGGGAATCTTACTGGAACACGATCTAGCAAGCTCGTAAAACTCAGTAGACTACACTGCGGGAGCTGCACCAAGTGGGTAATATCAATAAATATTTGAGTCCATGGAGGGAGGGGGTTGTGGGGAGGAGGATCCAAAACTTTAATATGGCTCCAGGCATTCATGGATATCTGAGCGTGGGAAGAACCAGTTATGTTCAGTGGCCCCCTCCGTATCGACTAAAATTAGTTCTGTGGTAATAAGACCCCTGAGTGAGAGAGAAGACTCAAAATGTGGACTTAAGCTGGACAAGAAAATTTATAGCCAAAGCATCTCAGCAGCAGCCTAAAGTGCTAAGAAAGTCAGGAAACATCTTGATTAATACAAGGCAGACTGGCTCAATCTCCAGCTAATAAACCCTAGATCAGTGAGCATTTCACTCATAAGACTGCAATGTCCAAGGTGAAAGAATCCCGGCATTAGAATTTATGGCTCTTTGAAGTAATTTCTTCCTTTCTCATCACTTCAGGGACCCAACCAAGTATGCTGGCAAAAGGTGCTTATATGACACACTAAAAATAAAAATGGAGGCCCAAGTTTATTTCCTAATTTATGGCTCTTTGAAACAACTTCTTACTTTCTCATCTCTCCGGGGACCCAACCAAGTGTGCTGGCAAAGGTTGCTTGTATGATACCCTAAAAGTAAAGATGGAGGGCCAAATTAATTTCCCCCATAGTCAAAATTCTAGAAAAAAGGCCAGCAATGGGTTTGTGTTATTTTAGTAATGCCAGAGGGGACTGGCAGTTTTCTAGTTCCCTGAATGGCTACATGCAACTGAATACAGCCATCTGGAATAATTCTTTTTCCAGATACTCCAGAGAGAAAAACACTCTTCCAACAGTTTCCTTATCATCATATCTGATGACAAGATATGATCAACTTCTTGGTCTTTTACAGGTCACAGAAGCCACCATTAGCAGCTACCATAAGGAACCCTGAAAGGCCAGCTCTGACAGTGAAAGATTAGGATAAAAACAAGAGTTTTGCCTTGTTTCTTTCTGAAAAAATTATTGATGGTGTAATCTATCAGCCTTAGGAGTCAAACCTTTCCTTGCATAATAGGGGAAAATGTAGCTGAAATTGTTTAAGTATTATAAGAAATCATTTTTTAAAAAGTAAGACAATCTGAGCAACCAAGATGGTTTCCAATGAGTTTGAAATTCAGGACATTCTTTTGGTTAAGGAGGTTTGTTTCCTTCCTCGTACCCGCAGCCACTTCAGGGCTGGGAATCCTCAGCTAACTTTTGGCATTCACTCAAACCCAAGCAGATGGATAAACACTTGGTTTAGTTGAACCAATGCTGTGGAGCGCTCTGCATCTGCCGCCGCTACCCTCAAAGTCTGGGACGGGGACAGCATGAACATCAACGGCTCTTTCAGTGTTGACTGTCTAGTTATAAACTCAGACTGATTATCTGACTTAAAAATTCATCAAAATTTGTCATTGTATTATTACCTCTGTCTAGTTCTCCTAAGCTAATCTACACCTTGGCCTTTTCCTCTCTCTACTCCTATGACATTGCTTGCCTTCACACATGCAATTAACTGGAAGTCTCTTCTCTCCTGTCCCCCTCTTTTCTTAACTAATTTCTCTATTTCTTTACATTAACACCTCCTCTACCCCCCAAATTAGAGACCCTATGCTCTGCCTCGGTTTTTCATCACCTGTGTATATGAGACTAACCGGTGAATGCCTCCCCTACTCTCTGACACCAAATGATGTTCTGTGAAGCACCTACTGCAGGCCAGGGCTAGTGGGACAAATGATGTGACAGACACTGGGACCTATCATCAAGAAGCTTGTCTTCTAACAGAAAGGAAGAGAAACGAGTTGAATAGAGAGTTTCGGGGGGTGGGACCACAACTCGCAAAATGCATGGGGTGAGGGAGAGGAAACTCTACCCATGCAGAAAGCTTTTTTTTTTTTTTTTTTGAGACAGAGTCTCGCTCTGTCGCCAGGCTGGAGTGCAATGGCACCATCTCAGCTCACTGTAAACTCCGTCTCCCTGGTTCAAGAAATTCTCGTGCCTCAGCCTCCCGAGTAGCTGGGATTACAGGCACACGCCACCACACCCAGCTAATGTTTCTACTTTTAGTAGAGACGGGGTTTCACCATGTTGACCAGGATGGTCTGTCTCTTGACCTTATGATCTGCCTGCCTCGGCCTCCCAAAGTGCTCGGATTACAGGCGTGAGCCACCGCGCACAGCCCAGAAAGCAATTTTAATAGAGATGTTGGCGTAAGCAGAGGCAAAGGCAGAGAGGTGTGACTGTGGGCCCTACAAGCAGTTGGTTATTCCCAAAGCAGCGAGCCTTTGGCAAGGAGTGGAGACAGGCGAGGCTGGAGAGGAAGCAGCATCCAGATCACAAGATTTCTTTGTATGCCACGCTGGAGAGGGCAGACTTCAGCTGTAAGTAGGGCAGTGAAAAGGGCAGGGCTCCCTTTTGGTTAAAAACACGACTTCCTCCAAATCTGTGGAAACTCAGGCCATAAACCTTCCCCTGCTCTCCTGCCAAATTTCCCATAAGCACCCCATGCATTCTGCTCAAGGGAACAAGGAGAGGGTGAGCAGTTTTTCCATGCATTCCAAATTCATTTCTATGAGCCATTGCAAATCAATCAGCACAGGGTGATGAGAATCTGGAGCTCACGGCTGGGCACAGACAGCCAAATCTGTCGCATTCTTTTTCTCTTTTCTTTTTCTATTTTAACAGCATATGGTGAAAAACTTATTTTTTAATTTTTTAAAGTAGGATTAAGTTTTAATGGCAGGGAATACTGTGACCACAGTTATGATCCCAAATCTTCCTGAAAATTAATCTATCGCCTACAGTCAGGTCATTAAAGGCAGAGTCTTTTTCAGGTTGTTAAATTCCCACTCAATTATAGTTTTGACCACAGTTTGAATGCATCTGGATGGGCTGGTGGCATCATATAAAAGTCAATGACATAGACGGCAAGAGCCTCTAGCTACTTTAAAGTGGAAAGAACTAAAGAGTGTCTCCTCTCATCTTGAAGAGCATTATTTGCTCTAAAATCATGCCTTAATTTTTATGACATGTAATATAATGACTTGAAGCTCAATCTTTGCAAATAAAGTATCTTGAGGTTTTCTTATCAGAGGGATAAGTCCAAGATATAAGATGGAATAAAGATATATTGAATCTGAGTTAAGAAATAAAAAAGCAGCTAGGTGTGATGGCTCACACCTGTAATCCCTGCACTTCAGGAGGCAGAGGCAGGTGGATCACCTAAGGTCTGGAGTTCAAGATCAGCCTGGCCAACATGGTGAAACCCTGTCTCTACTCAACAAAAATTAGCCAGGTGTGGTGGCAGGTGCCTGTGATGCCAGCTACTCGGGAGGCTTAGGCAGGAGAATCGCTTGAACCCAGGAGGCGGAGGTTGCAGTGAGCCAAGATCGCGTCCTTGCAATCCAGCCTGGGCAAAAAGAGTGAAACTCCGTCTTAAAACAACAAAAAGAGACAAAAATACACAAACAAGAAATTCTTCTCAACTCAAAAAATATTTACTGTGCTCTTATGATGTGGTCAACAGACTGGATGCTGGGGATATTCAGAGAAATGAGAGTTGCTCTCCCATCTCACAAGGTACGTTAGAGTGGAGCAAAGGGGGAGAAAAAGAGACAAAGATAAATCTGGCTGGAGTAAAGCTGATCATTCGACCAGTTACTGCAGTGTATGCCTGAGCAGAAATAAAGCCAGAATTTTAGGAGCATATCTGCATGGTAAACCAGTTTCCTGAGGAAGTGATCCATGGCCTAATCATGTAAACTAGCTTGTGTCTAGGAAATAATGATACCTGTGACTAATGGGAAAAAGAAAAAGGAAGAAGAAGAAAAAGCCTCTAGCTCTAACTTCCCCAAGGTGCATAGTGACTGCCTTCAACTGCTGAATTATACTTGGTTGAGATTCTTGTAACTTATCAATATGGTCCAGCAAAAGGCACATTGTACAGTGATAATCTTTGCTTAAGAAATATGGTATTTAGCTGTCAACACCAAAATAAAAATGAGCTACATCAACCTTTTCCCTTCATTTTAAAACTCAAAAACGTGTGAAGTTCTGTAGGAAAGGAAAACTCATTTAAACAGAAGCCATGGGAAAACATCAGTTACGCTTTTGTGATTTGAAAAGAAATGATCTCATTTTACAAAATTCAAAGAGAAATAAAACACATTAGAAGGAGAGGTATGTCTAATGTGAGCTCTATACAACTCCCATCATCTTGGTTTTGGATCTATAATTATGCTTATGTGAGGCTACAGTATAGTGAGAACAAAATAGGCTCAAGACTCAGCCGGAAACATGAATACAATTCTCGACTTTGAAACTTGGTAGCAGTGTGACTTTGGGCAAGGTATATAACTTTGAATCTCAGAGTTCTCCTCTGTAAATTAAAAATCCCAAATTTTTGCTTTTGGGGATTTCCACAATGATAGTAGGTACCAGATACATCTAAAGCACCTCACATATAATAGGTCTTCAACGAATTCAAAGTAATTTTATTTTTTTTATGTTCCTCTTAAATTCTTGGGCATAAATTGTTATTCCTCGTGACTTCTGAGCATGGACAAATAATGATGAGAGCATTCCTTTCTGGATGGGAACAGTAAACACAACTCCATATATTCTTGTTACAGTCCAGAGAAACTTTACCAAAGTTTGGTGTCAATTCATTCATCCTAAAAGAACTTCTCCTACCACTTCCAGGGTGACATAATTATTGTCTTGGGAATTGGGACAAGTGTCAAGGCTGAGGCAATCAGGGCATTATCACTAAGCTGAGAGCCAGCAACAGATATTAAACAGAAGTTATAAATAGTAAAGGAAGCCCAAAAATGCAAACTAGAAAATACAGTATTCCAAACTCTCAAACATCCCCAGCAACAGATCCACAGAAAGAGTTACTGAGGTAAAAGCAACCATTTTTGAGACCTTACTCCATGCCAGAAACTGGATATGCACTTTGCATGCATCAGCTCAATCTTGACAGCATTGACTCTGAGATGGAGCCTATTATTCTTCCCATTTTATAAACAATGACACCTCTGTCCTCGCCATCTTCAGATGGCAGGTAATTTCCTGGAGGTCTGCCATGTGATAAGTGCTATAAATGGAATTTGAACTCAGGTCTGTTTGACTTCAGGGCTTCCACTCTTCCACACTGCCATTTCCAATTACATCAATGGAAAACATAGGTCATTGTCTTAAATCAACCAAGTAGTTTATTCCCCAAACAGTGGGCTCAGTCTTCCAGAGTTTTATTTTATTGTATTCTCTACAGTGTGAGTCCTGACTAGAATACAGCCAAAGGCTCTGCTCTGATTCCAGGCTGTTCCTTCTCGTCTTCACTGCTAGACCTTCCTCTCCCCACTTCTAAATGCTGTAGAGCCCCAGGACTCTGTCCTGGCTCCTCTCCTCCTCTATCCACAGACCTGCCCTCAGTGATCTCATCAGTCCCATGGTTGATACACAAGAAGAATCTGTATGCTGAGAGCTCTCAGTGGAACTTTTGCTGTCTTTACCCCAACACCCACACACTCCACCACCACAATAAAATGAGACAAGACCTCCGTTTCTCCCCCAGTAAAGGCCAAAAAGCCAGGAGTCATCCTTCACCCCCCTTCCCCACACATATCCCATCTAGCTCATTGGTTAATCCTGTTGGCCCTATCTTTAAAAATATACCCCAAATGTGCCCACTCTCAGCATTTCCACCACTAGTGCCCTAGTCCAGGCCCCAGTGTCTTTCAGCTGCAATACTGCATCAGCCTCCCCAGTACCATGCTTGCCCCTGTTTGGCTCATTCTGCATAGAGCAACTGGGTGACCCTGGGAAAAGAAACACCCTCACCACAGATTGTGCCACTCACACCCTCAGAACTCTCCAATGGTTCCCTACTACAATTAGAATGGAATTCAAACTTCTTTCTGAGGTCCCCAAGCTACCACCTGGTCTGGCCCCTGCTTAGCTCTGCAAACTCGGCTTGTACCACACTGACCTTATTGTTTCTTGAGCACACCAAGGGTGTTTCCACACCAAACAGGTGCGTTTCCCAGGGTTTCTGCACCTGCTGTTCCCACTTCCTGGAAAAACCTTCCTCTACCTCTCCACATGGCTTTGCTCTCTCGCTTCATTCAGGTCATAGCTTAAATGCTACCTCCTCAGAGAGCTTTCCCTGACCACTGGACTAACACAGCTACCTGTCCATCCCCAATATGTGGGCTTACCCTAGAGCACTTACCACCACCTGAAATTATCTTGATAATGGATTTAGCCTATACTTCTACACCTTTATTTAAAAAATTTACCACTGCATTCACAGGTCATAAATCCAGAGTAGGTGCTCAATGAATATGTGCAACTATCTGCCTCTTGCCTCAATTTAAATTTAAGCTCTAGGATAGACAGCAGGGACTTTGTCTTGGGCACTGCTATATCCCCATGCCTAGAATAGCACTTGTATATAGTAGGCATCCCCAGATTTGAAGAATAAGTGAAACGCTACTAACAGTATTACACAGAAAGGTCAACTCCCATATTGTAGGCAACAGAGTGACCAGGACTCACCTACTAGAATGGCCATCTGAACTTGTGTTCAAGTAGTGCAAGGTCCCCTATTATCCAGAGTTAGGTCACACCCCTGAGGTGCCCCACTACATCCTCCCCATTCAGATGCTCTGGAGCTATGTGACAGCTGCCTTGGTCTTTTAAAAAGAGAGAAGGCCATGTGAGGCAACATGAGCCTGGGCTTCGGGCACCAGGAGAATTCTGCATCTCATCTATCTCTAGATTCTCCCTAGGCCCTGCAGAGCTTCTGTCAAACAAGCTCATTTCCCTAGGCACACTGCACCACTGGATCAGTTTCCACCAATGTTACCACGCTTAGGCTGTAGGGAAATGAGTCCAAAGGCAAAATAGGTCCTATGTGCACATAACAATATCCCAAGATGTCACTGAGATGAAGCAAGTGCTTGCTCCAAGGCCTGAACATGACACATATGTTTAAAAACATGTTCATTTAATCCAGTCTGACAGTAAGAAGGGTTTGTATGGGGCCGACACTACCAGGCTAGTTGTCCTCTGCCTGGCAGACCCTGCAGGTATTTTCAGTTAAATGTGATAATCAAATTAGCTGCACAGCACGGTTAACTCTGAAAAGGCAAACAGAGCTTCCTGGGTGATCTCCCCACCTGCCTTTCTCCCATGCTGACTATAAAGACCAAAGAGTCTTTGCCTGGTAGCAAAGGTGATTATAGACACACAGAGGACACTGGAAGCAGAGAAGGGGAAAAATGGGGAGGTTTCTGCTCTAGCCATCTCCAAAGGAGAAAGGGCTTACTTCCCAGTAGGTGAAGATAGAGAAAAAAAATGTTGTTTTTCATAGGCTTCCTCCGCCTAACTTGTTTGGTTGTCCAACTCGACAGATCCTTTGTGCCCTCCCATCCCTCTACAGTTTCCAGTCTGACTTTGCACTCAGACAGGACAAAGCTTGTAAGCACTCTTTAGGAAGCACAAGTTAAAGGAGCGAGAGACAGGTCTTCTGCAGACTAGTTATGTGAAAACAGAGGAAAAGTTAAATGCATGATAAGATAAAGTAATAATTCTAGCACTTTTTCCACGGCCAATATTATTCTTTACTGTTCCAGCTGGAAATCACTCTGCACTTGCAGAGCACAATCAAGATATCGGATGCATGACTGGAAGATTGGTTTCTTGAAACAAAAATGCCATGTATGTTTAGAGACACCGTCATAACCACCTGTTTCACCAGTCAGCCATCAAGAAAGTACTCAAGAACCCAAAGAGCTCAGATGCTAAGAAAGTCTCTAAAGTTGATTTTTCCATCTCTTAACACCAATCAAACCCATCTGTCTTATTTTGCCACAGTTGGACACAGGCCAGCTTTCAATGAATATGTGTGAATATCTGCCTCTTGCCTCAATTAAAATTTAAGTTCTAGAACAGGTTTAAATTATTGACGTTAATGGTAGAGAAGCAACTTTCAATAGTCTCTGCTTGTCAGAAAGACACATTCCTGAAAAGTTCTCTCTAAAACAAAATACTGTATCTGAAAACCTTTTTTCCCCACTGACTGCTATAAAATTCCAGATGTAGTCTGAGATGGCAAACTAAAGACAGACTAAATCAATCTCTTCTCTAGCACAGTCCATCAGTGTCCATAGCTGAGGGAATAAAAGGGACACACTCAGGTCTGGATACTGACCAAAAAAACCCAAAATGGGAACTGAACCCCAGCAGGGCCAGGACTAGAGTTAGAAAGGAGACACAGATTTGAAGAGAGCACAACATTTAAAGAGGCCCTCAGCTGTGTGGTGGCACACAGTCCCAGCTACTCAGGAGGCTGAGTTGGGAGGATCACTTGAGCCCAGGAGTTCTGGGCTGTAGTGCGCTGTGCCGATCAGGTGTCCTTACTAAGTTCGGCATCAATATGGTGACCTCCCAGGAGCGCGAGACCACCAGGTTGTCTAAGGAGGGGTGAACTCGCCCAAGTCGTAGAGGTCAAAACTCCCGTGCTGATCAGTAGTGGGATCGCGCCTGTGAATAGCCACTGCACTCCAGCCTGGGCAACATAGCAAGACCCCATCTCTTAAAAAAATACATAAATAAAAATAATAATAAAATAAAGCCCTCACTTGCTCTCAGGATGGCTGCAGGTTATTGCCTCCTTCAGTGTTGCAACCAGGTGTCTCCTTTGCCTCACCCTAGGCCCACCCCTGCTAACACATCATTTTAGTGTCCTGACTTACTTTCCCTGGAATGCAACTTCATTTTTTTATTGAGTTAGCATAACAGGATTGGCTAGGTAATGCAGGAACCCAATCTTTGTTAAGATTTTTCTTTCTTCTTTGACTGACCTGCTAGTTTCCTTACTCCCTCCCTTCTTCCCGTCCATTCACAGAAGGTGAGAAAACACAATAGTTTGTTAGTTTATTTCAATGGTGGTAGAATATAGGAGAGGGCACACAGAAATGAACTGGCCTTTAGAGGTTGGCAGCAAAGGTGAAAGGCAATTCCTGGAAATCAGGGTTGGGAGAGGGGAGATATGCTCAGTCTGCATCCCAAAAAAGGAGTGCCTAGGCACCAACAGCTACACCTCCTCCCCTATTCTTGGCCTTCGAGCTCTTTAGGTGGTCCGAATAGCTATGCAGACCCAAGGTTAGAGAGACAGACTTCTCTTTGATCGTACAGTTTATTTTTAGAAATTGCTCACAACAGTCAGACATTTCAGACCCATCCTCAAGAGAGACTTTCCACAAAGATGCTGGCAGTGCCCTATCATCTGTGCAAGCCAGAAATGGTGGCACCCTGTAGCCACCATGACCTGCTTAAGCCAGGAGCCCTAGTCATCTACAGTGAGCCCTTTATGAGTTGTGTCTGCTGCTGCTCGGCTTCTGAGGTGATAGATAGAGCTCTTTTTAGGGAGGCTTGTGACAGTATCATAAGCAGGACCTGCCAAAGCTCCAGTGAGAACAATGAGAAGGACTGGTGCCGGGGTTTTCTATGTCAGATCTCTCTGGGTGGTTCAACATCAGTCCATCTGTAATCCTACGAAGATATTTAATCCTTTGGTTCCTGGGTTCTTTTTTCTTCCCTGATATTCGAGGTCTTCAGCCAAGCTGTTCCAATTCTTGGCCTGAAACACAATTCCACCAGCCTCCACTCCAAGCCCTGTAGCTTAGCTAACCTGCTCCACTCTTTTACAGTTCATGATAAATGGTAATTACTGGCTCCCACATACCTGAGGCATTCACAGAACATAGAGCACTACCTGGGACACATTAAGTGCCACCTGAAGTATTCTGTATCTGTATCTGTATCTAGCCATCGATCCAAAATGAAAAGTATCTCAGGCATATAAGCCAATTCAGTCATTACGGAGAATAATGTGGCAATATCTAGAAAAACGATGCAACTCCATGCCGAGGTAGGTATGCATCTAACTAAAATTCACACATGTGCAAAAGGATGTTGGCAAGGATATTCACTGCAGCATTGCTCATGGTAGCAAAAACAGAAACAATTCTAAGCGCCTATCAGTGCACTTAGAAATATGAGGAAAGGGATAAATAACGTCTGGCATATTTACACAGCATTTAAAGAGATGAACTAGGTTTTAGCTCAAAAAAAAATTGAGTGAAAACCCCAAGCTGAAAAATTAGAGTATACCCTGACAACACTTATGAAAATTACAACTGCAATTACATATACAAATATCATGTGTCTATATTTGGACACACAAAATAATCCCTTTTAAAGTAACAAAACGTAGTTCAAAAGGGTATATTCTAAAATTCATGTTAATTCTTTCCACTGGAGGGCAAAGGGAATTGAATGGGGGTGCCGAGAGAGAATGCCGATGTTAACATTTTGGGGGAAGGAACAAACTGACAAATGTTAGCTGTTACATAAATAAATATGCATATATGTATAAATACATACATGAAAATTACAGCAAAACATACAGGTATGTTTGCTCCAAATTATTTTTCGTGCATTTTGCTCTTTTTCAAAATAAAAACAAGGGAGAAGAGGGAGACTGTGCACATTTTGGACAATCAGGATTCCTTTACATTGTCTCAGAGAACTTTAAAAAGTTCAGTACACTTCAGGGGCTGATAGAGATGACAGAAAAGCTCAAGCATGAGGGCTCATGCTTGTAATCCCAGCATGAGCACTCATGCTTTGAGAGGCTGAGATGGGAGGACAGTTTGAGGTCAGGAGTTCAAGACCAGCCTGGGCAACATAACAAGACTCAGACTTACAAAAAAAAAATTAGCCAGGTGTGGTGGCGCACATCTGTAGTCTTGGGAGGCTAAGGTGGGAGGATCTCTGGAGCCCAGGAGGCAGAGGTTGCAGTTAGCTCAGATCATGCCACTGCACTCCAGCCTGGGCAACAGAGCGAGGCCCTGCCTCAAAAACAAAAAAAGCAAAAACATAAAATAGCTATTAAAAAGTTAATAACAATTTTTAAAATGCACCTTTAATCAATATTATCCTTAGCAGTAGTTCCCAAACTTTAGTGTAGATAGAAATTCTTGGGAGTTTACTAAAAATAGAAATCTCTGCATGCCATGCCTCTCCCCACCACATAATTCAGGAAATCTTGAATGAAGCCCACTGATCTCCTTTTTATACAAAAACCCAAACATCCCTAGTATGGTACAATAGTTAAGCCTTTGTTAAATGTTCTGAGAAACATTAAAAAACACTTAAAAGCAAATGAAAGTTACTATTTTAACCTAAAAATCTATTCCCCTTTGCCAATAGCAACTCTTAAAAGAAAATTTTATATTTTGATAAGAAACTAAAATCACTATATACAATATTTACTTACATAGTTCTGTAAAATATTGACCCTATAATAGAGGAATATTTTTTATGTGCAATTGAAATGTTAAAGGCACACTTGTTAAAATTATAACAACTCTTGTTCTAGGCAACAGTTAACTTTAATGGAACAATTCTAGTGTTAGAATTAAAAAGTAACCAACACAGAAAACACACAGCTTTAGCTATCCAGGCTTTGCTATCCATTATCTAATGATAACCACTTCTCTTCCCACCTCCCAGGCAGTCAGGGCTCCTCCTGGGTTTCCCCAGCCCCTATCTCACACCTTGGCACCAATACACAGAGCTGGAGGGTAGTTCGCTTGTGGACGGGCCCATGCTACCCTCTAGGCTTTGAGCTCCTCCCTCCTAACAGGAAAAGTGTCATGTCATGTCCACCTTTGGATACCTGTGTCTAGCAGTGTGTCTGGCATTGCTGTAGGCATGCGATAAAACAGCTGTTGAATGAGTTAGCACGTCCAAACATGTCTTAGGTCTGAGACATCCAATGGAAAAGGAATCTCTAGTATAGGAGTTCTGGCAGATGTTCTCTAAAAGACCAGAGAGTAAATATTTAGCTTTTGCAGGCCATGTGGTGTCTCTTGTAACTTCTCAACCTGCCGTCATAGCTCGAAGGCTGCCATAGATAATACATAAATAAATGAGTGTGGCTCTGTTCCAATAAAACTTTATGAACACTGAGATTTTAATTTCATATAATGTTCATGTGTCATGAAATATTACTCTTCTTTTGATTTTTTTTCTCAATTATTTTAAAATGTTAAAAAAAATTCTCAGCTTATGGGTCATACAAAAACCAGCAATGGGGTGTTCCAACCCCTTCTCTAGCAGGCCTGGACAGAGAGATGGATGGAAAAAGTCCAGAATGCCAGACACACTGAAATAGATGAAGTAGAAATAAAAGAGAAGAGAAAGGTCTATGATGGATGAAAAGCAGTGGACCCTTACAGTACCTGCAAATAGGACAAAAACAATGCAGAAACACACACAAAATAATGCAGTTTGTTATTATTCTTCTTTTATTTTACACCAATTCTATATAACAGGAAAGGTCACTAATTAATGTCTAAGGAAGTCAGAAAAAAATTGGTAAAAGTCATTAGCAATACTACTTAAAATGAAAAAAAAAAGCCACAAAAACCTTTACAAGATAAAAAGTTTTACCACCATTTTTACATTGCTAAAATGTATTCTTTCTCTTCGCTGTCCATTCTCTAGTAAAAACGCAAAGGAGCAGAAATGCAGATAAAAGTCAGGGAGCAAAAGCAGACAAAGGGATTCTGTCTCCGAATAACCAAGGATTAACTTGTCCTATCCTACCCAGTCCTACTGTATAAAATCATAGATGTCTTCAAAGTTAAAGGGAGCTCAGAGTCACAGAGTCTGCTCCTCTCATCAAAAATACTAACTTTTTTAATGAAATACACACACAGTTATTTCATAAAAATTCAAAAATAAAGAAGCCAGGAGAAGAAAACCCAAGTTAAGATACTGATGGCTATCCTTCCAGACAGTTTTCCTTGACTGCAGTGTGTATATGTACTTTTTAAACACAAAAATAATCCTTTTCAATTTTTAGATGAAGAAACTGAAGGCCTGGTAAATTAGTATAAGATCACACATAAAATGAGTTCGTAAAAACCAGGATTAGAACCTCTTGCCCGCCGGGCCAATCCTCTCCCCTAAGAGAAATACAAATAAAAGAAACAACCCCCTAAGAGAAACAAATAATTAGCCTCTTAGATAAGTCAGTGTCTTTTCCATAGCAATTACTTAATAAATTAATACATGGTAAAATGAATGATGCCAGCTGGGCTGACCCATTCCTTTACTTCAGTCTGACTCTGTCCGAACCAGCGTAATCACAGATGCTCCTGATTATCAGTAACACGAGAGAATGTAGTTTTCAACAAGCTATCAAATCCCAAAGAACACAGAGATACAAGGACAGCCTCTTTAATAGTAACTGGCACGTAACTTACAATTTTTGCTACTGAAGGTGCTTCACTTTGAAACTTATCTTTAAACTTAATTTTAAAATGAGGCACTATGCTTTATGGATTAGTTTATTAGGAATTCAGTTGGATTCTCCTTATGTCCTAAGGAGGAGCATTAGAAGGAGCAGAAAACATCAAGATATTCGTATAAGGTTTGCCTTAAGTTTCAGCTAAGATCAGATTTAATCGTACTAAAACAATTTCTTCTTTAAATTTTATTTTTAAAGGACAAATTATAATTGTACATATCCATGGGGTACATAGCGATGTTTTCATACATATAATGTATGGTGATCAGACCAGAGTAATCAGCATATGCATCATCGTTTCTTTGTGTCAGAAATGTTCAATATCCTCCTACTAGCTATTTGAAACCGTAACTGTTAACTATAGTCATCCTAGGAGAGTATTAAACACTAGACTGTATTTTTCCTATCTAGCTGTAATTTTGTATCCTTTAACAAATCCTTCTGTATCCTCCCTGCCTCCTACTCTTCCCAGTCTCTAGTAACTTATTTTTTCACTTTTTACTTCTATGTATTGTCTTCCCTTTTTACTTCTATGAGAGCAACCTTTTTTAGCCTCCACATGAGAACATGCAGTATTTAATTTTGTTTCTTCACCTAGTACAATGTTCTTCAGTTCTATTCATGTTGCTGCAAATGACAGGATTTCATTCTTTTTTATGGCTGAATAGTACTCCATTGTGTGTATAGATATGTATCACATTTTATCCATTCATCTGCTGCTGGACACCTAGGTTGATACCATATTTTGGTCACTGTGAATAGTGGTTCAATAAATATTAGTGTGCAGAAGTCTCTTCAATATGATAATTTCCTTTCCTTTGGATAAGTTTCCAGTAGTAGGATTGCTGGATCATATAGTAGTTATATTTTCAGTTTTTAAAGAAACTTCCATACTGCTTTCCACAGTGGTTGTACTACGGAAAACATTCCCACCAATAGTGTATAAAAGCTCCCTTTTCTCCCCATTCTTGCATTTTTTTTTTTTTTTGGCCATTTTGATAATAGTCATCCTAGAGAGAGATGATACCTCACTGTGGTTTTGATTTTCATTTCTCTGATTATTAGTGACATTGCACATATTTTCATGTATTTGCTGGCCATCTGTCTTCTTTTGAGAAATGCCTGTTCAGATCAGTTGCCCATTTTGTAACTGAGATTTTTTTTCTCCTGTTGAGATGTTTGAGTTTCTTTTATATTATAGATCAGATAAGTAGTTTGCAAACATTTTCTCCCCTTCTGTAGGTGGTCTTTTCATTCTATTGTTTCCTTTGTTGTGCAGAAGATTTTTTAACAATGAGATTTTGATATCACTTTTGTTTGTTTGTTTGCTCTGAGACAGAGTCTCCCTTGGTCACCCAGGCTGAAGTGCAGTGGCATGATCTCCATCTCGGCTCACTGCAACCTCCACCTCCCTGGTTTAAGCAATTCTCTCCCTCAGCCTCCTGAGTAGCTGGGATTACAGGCGCATGCCACTATACCCAGCTACTGTTTTTGTATTTTTAGTACAGACAGGGTTTCACCATGTTGGCCAGATTGGCCTAGAACTCCTGATGTCAGGCAATCCACCCGACTCCCAGAGTGCTGGGATTACAGGCATGAGCCACCGCACCCAGCCCACGTTTGTTTCTTTTTGCTTCTATTGCCTGTGCTTTTAAGGTCTTATTCATATAATCTTTCCCCAGACAAACGTCCTGAAGCATTTCCCCTATGTTTTCTTCTAGTAGTTTCATTGTTTTGGGTCCAAGATTGAGGACTTTGATCTATTCTGAGTTAATTTTTGCACAGAGTGAGAGGTGGGGATCTAGCTTCATTTTTCTGCATGTGGATTATCCAGTTTTCCCAGCACCATTTATTGAAGAGATTATCCTTTCCCCAGTAAGTATTCTTGGCACCTTTGTCAAAAATAAATTGGCAAGAGCTTTCTAGATTAATTTATGGGTTCTCTATTCTGTTCCGTAAGTCTATGGGTCTCTGCTTTTATGCCAGTACCATGCTGCTTTAGATACTACAATTTTGTAGTATTTTTCTTTTTCTTTCTTTTTTTTTTTTTTGAGGCAGCATTTTGCTCTTGTTGCCCAGGCTGGAGTGCAATGGCATGATTTCCGCTCACTGCAGCCTCTGCCTCCCAGGTTCAAGCGATTCTCCTGCCTCAGCCTCCTGAGTAGCTGGGATTACAGGTATGTGCCACTACGCCCAGCTAATTTCATATTTTTAGTAGAGACAGGGTTTCTCCATGTTGTCAGGCTAAAACTCTGAACTCCCAACCTCAGTTGATCCACATGCCTCGGCCTCCTAAAGTGCTGGGATTACAGGCATAAACCACTGAGCCCAGCTGTTTTGTAGTATATTTAGAGGTCGGGTAGTGTGATATCTCCAGCTTTGTTCTTTCTCAGGACTGCTTTCACTATTCACAGTCTTCAGTGGGTCCACATATGTTTTAGGACTTTTTTTTTCTACTTCTGTGAAGAATGTCCTTGGTTTTTTTGTTTGTTTTAGTTTGGTTTTTTTTTTTTTGAGATAGAGTCTTGCTCTATTGCCTAAGCTGAAGTGGAGTGGCACAATCTCGGCTCACTGCAACCTCCACCTCTCCAGTTCAAGAGATTCTCCTGCCTCAGCCTCCCAAGTAGCTGGGACTACAGGTGCACACCACCATGCCCAGCTAATTTTTGTATTTTTAGTAGAAATGGGGTTTCACCATGTTAGACAAGCTGGTCTTGAACTCCTGAACTCAGGTGATCAGTCTGTCTCGGCCTCCCAAAGTGCTGGGATTACAGGCGTGAGCCACTTCGCCTGGCCAGTCCATGGTATTTTGACAGGGGTTGCACTGAATCTATAGACTGCTTTGAGTAGTACTCTCATTTTAACAATATTAATTATTCTGATCCATGAGCATGGGGTGTCTTTACATTTGTTTGTATCCTCTTCAATTTCTTTTGTCAGTGTTTTGTAGTTTTTCTTGTAGAGGTTTTCAATCTCCTTGGTTAAATTCATGCCTCAGTACATGCCTATTCATGTCAAAAGTCACTATACATTAATAACATAACAAAGAAGGGATAATCTACATGTTTGCCAGTGTTCTTTGCTTCATTAACAATCTGGCTAGGGCTGGAGAGAAGGACCTTGCAGGACAGACAACATCTGGAAGGGAAGCTCATAACTAGGTAGCATGCAAAGCAGTTTAAGTGACAGTTCTATTATGAAGGGAAATGTAGTTCTTAAAGTAACAAAATGGCAAGATTATCATTTAATACAGAGAACAAGAGAACCTGACTAACAGCTGAGAGGCATATTTGACATGGGAAACCCACATGTGCCTGGTGACTTAAAAAAGTAGGTTTAAATGTGCTGGATTCTGAGGACTGATAAACCAAGAAGCTACCATCAGCACTCCACCAAACATCACTGGAGACAATTCTGGGCCCAGGGCATGTCTGAAGACATGCTGAGAAGGGAGGCCAGGCCTTTGGGAAGTGCTAGTTCCTGCAAGAATGGAATCAGGCTTCTGGGGAACCAAGCTGTGTTACCAAGTATTAGGAAAATATCTCAATGCTGTTTGCTGTTTTGTGTTTATTATGATAATGGTCTTATCCTCCACATAATGATGCATAATAGGGCTATTGAGGCACTTATAAGATCCATCACAGAATTAAAATTTGTACCAAGACCTGAAACTTCTAATATAAAACAGGAATTCTCTAAGGCAAAAAACTGAATTTCAGCAAGCACAATTCCTATAAACAGGTGACATTTTTACTTGTTTGGCATCTTTTGAATAATGGCATCGAATTTTGCCTTGGAAATTTTCCAATTGGATGTCTTTCTCCCATTACATATGGTCCTACCAAGAATGATAGGTGAGTCCCCAACTACCGCCTTACTACAGATGTGGGGACCTTACCCAAGAGGGACCATGACAACTCTCTTTACTAGGAATGTTAACCTGCAGTAGATTCGCAAGGGGACAAAGGTAGTCGGAACTGAGACATCGCAAAGGTAGTGCTCGAAAAGGGCTACCCATGAGTTACCTGAATATTTTCCACTGATTCATTCATTCAACAAATATTTATCGAGTACCTCTTACTATGTGCAAAGCACTGATCTCGCTGCTAAGGAAACAGTAATGTAGAGAAGACAGAAATTGCCAACCTCATGGAGCTTATATTTCAGGGAGAAGAAAATAATAATGAGTAAATCAATCAATCAAATATATAGTATATTAGATGGTGACATGTGTTATAGAAAACAATTAAGCAATTCTAGTAGGTAGGGAGTGAAGGGGCGGGAGACTGTGATCTTAAAACAACTGAGGAAGACCTCATTGGGGAGGAGAGAGCATGGCAGGAGGGGAGATGAGGTCTGAGGTCTGAGGGACAGAGTCCTGGGGTGCAGCAAACAGATCTGAGAAGTAGAAGTCAAGGAGGCAGGAGGAAAACCAGGAGACTATGGTGTTCTGGAAGCCAAGTGAAAAAAGCATATCAAGGAGGAAAGAGTGAGAATTTGTGTTAAATCCTTCAGAATAATTAAAGAAGGGAAGACTGAAATTGATTTAGCAACAAGAGGTCATCAGCAATACTGATATGAGGCACTTCAGTGGATGAATGTGCATAAAAGCCTGAGGTTCAAGAAAGAATGAGCGGGAAGAGAGGATTTGGGAACAGCAAGCACAGAAAACTATTTGAGTTCTTCTGGGAAGATAACAAAAAAATGGGATAGTACCTAGAAGAGGATATGGGATTGAGAAAGGTTCTTTGTAGTTGTTGCTTTTTTTCTTTTTTATGTTTCAAACAATTGCAGAAATTACAATATGCTGATGTGCTGATAGGAAAGATTTAGTAGAGACAGAAAAGTTAATAACACAGAAGAGAAAGGGAGAAACCACTAGACCCTAGTTCTTACACATGCAAGGGCAATCAATCAGCTCTAGTGCCCAAGGGAAGGGAATGCCTTTAGATAGGAGCACTGGGTTCCCCTGTCACACAGGAGAGATGGTAGAAACATGGGCACAGGTGTGGATATTGTGGTGGTAGCTTGTAGAAGTTCTCTTCTGATTGCATCTATTTTCTCTGCAGAATAAAAAGCAGTATCTGAGACAATCATCTAGAAGAGAAGAAGAAATGGCCTAGAGAAACATAGTAGGATGCCAAGTACCACAAGAGCCCTTGAGGTTGCTTTGCGATGTCTGATAGTTTAATTCTACTTTCCGTTACGTGATTGACCAAGAAGCCTTTCAATTAATTTTATTCCTTTTATTTTTATTTGATTTTATTTTTTGAGACAGGGTCTTGCTCTGTCGCCCAGGCTGGAGTGTAGTGGCATGGTCTTGGCTCACTGCAACCTCTGCCTCCTGGGCTCAGGTGATTCTTGTACCTCAGCCTCCTGAGTAGCTGGGACTACAGGCACGTGCCAACACACCCAGCTTATTTTTGTATTTTTAGTGGAGATGGAGTTTCACCATGTTGGCCAGGCTGGTCTTGAACTCCTGGCCTCAAGTGATCTACCTGCCTTGGCCTCCCCTAGTGCTGGGATTACACGCATGAACCACTGCTCCTGGGCCCTATTTTTATTTTTTTAAATTAGCCACAGTTGACATCTGTTGCTTGCAGCCAAAAAACTAATATACAAACTTTTTTTGAGGCCTAGAGTGCCCCATTTTCTCATGGAATATCTGACTTTAATAAAATAGTCATCCTATTCTACCCAATCCTAGGTACCTCCAAATACGTAGCAAGACCTGCTTGCAATATACCAACAAGACCGAACATTTTGGATTCCTCTACCACCTACTGAAGGGAATAATGATTTACATTTACAATACCAAATTAGAAACACTAAATAAATCAGGATGCTAAACTGCTGGAAGAAAAACATTCCCGTCCATGTATGAAAGCAGAAAGACTGATACCAAAATGCAACCCCCCTGAACTTTTCTTCAAGTCTTTCTTTGAGTTAGACTGTAAAAGTGAAAAAATATCTACCAAGACAGAATGAAGCTGAATATATGCATGACCTTCTTTAGAGTATGGATTAATACTTCAATATAGATTTCAGTAACTCGGGGAAGGAAATCCACGTGAAGACTGCTCTCAGGGGGAAACTGGAAGGTCAAGAGGGCCATTTTCACAGTGGATGGTAATGTTTAATCTGGGAATGGTATCTGAGAGAGCAATCAAACTGAGTAAAACAGAAGGAAAGTAGGACTCTCCCACAAAGAGAAACATTTCAAAGATCACAAGATGAGTGGAAATTTCCAGACCATGAAGACAGAGATGAGTCTTCATGATATAACGTGCCATCCCCCTCCAGGAAATTAAGAGTTATTAAACTCTAGCAAAGACAGCTGCTTCTGAGATGAAATCAGCCTTGCGACACCAAGAAGCAGAAGTGGGGCGGGAAGGGGGGGGTAGGAGGGGGAAGTAACCTCCATGGAAATCAGACCCACATGGCTTGTTCCTTCAAGCAGGTGCACCGCTCCACGGGGCATTTGAATCATGAAGAGCCCTGATATTCACAGGGAAGTGTGAGACCTGCGATAAGGTAGGACCTGAAACCAGAGATGAACAGCGCTTTCTCCCAGCTGGCCCTGTGCTAGCTCATCTTTTGCTAGGAAGGGAAAGATGCTCAGCCCTTTGGGCCAAATGCACACAAACTGCCAAGAAAACACAAGCAAGGCAAAAATAAACACATGCACACACAGAAATCTCCCAAGTGGACAAGAGCTGTGTGTGCTATGTTTTTAGCATCCAGTCTTACGAGTTTTGCTTGCCAATAACAAAACTATGAAGAAAGCCCCATCTAGTCAGCAAGAACGACCGATTTTGGTTTCAATAATTGCCCCAATTTCCCACACCCTAAAGCCAGCTCTATCATCTTCTTTCTCCCATCCCCTGATTTATCTAACAGATTTTAGAAATTAACATTTACAGAAGGTGAACGATGTGCCAGGCACTCTTCTGAGAACTTTTTGTAGATTAATTAATTTAATCTGCACAACTGTAAAATGGTGGGTGCTATTGTCTTAGGTTTTCCAGAAAGAAGAGACTTAAAGTGCAGTCACACGTTGCTTAACAATGGAGATATGCTGAGAAATACGTCATTAGGTGATTTTGTTGCTATGTGAACATCATAGAGTACACTTGTACAAACCCAGATAAATGGCAGAGGCTGCTGCACACCTAGGCTCTATGGTATACCCTATTGCTCCTAGGCTACAACCTGCACAGCATGTTTGTACTGAATACTGTAGACAATTGTGACACAATGGGAAGTATTCATGCATCTAAACATAGCTAAACAGAAATGGTAGAGTAAAAACATGATATAATCTTAAGGGACCACTGCCATATATGTGTTTCATCACTGGTAGACACATTGTCATGCGGTGCATAACTGTACATAAAGGCTTACCTGACACTACTTTGCCAGGGGATTATTGGGGGAATGAGGCAGAGAAGAGAAGCTAGACCCCACCTGGGTCAAGCACCAACACGCTTGCTCAGTCTCTTGAGACCACCTTCAAAGAGGCTGTTAAACAACTGCTTCTGGGATACTCAGCTCCCTTCTCTCACTGGCCAAAGGTTTTCCCCTCAGTGTTCCCCTTGTCCCAGTGAATCTGTGTGTGAATGCCACTTTGTGTCATGCCTCCCTAGGGTGGTAAGAAACACAGGTATGAGGCTCCAGGCTACCAGGCTGCACTTGCAGGAAGTGCGGTGGAGCCCACACGGAAGTGGTCATCTCACTGGTGGCTACAATACAAATAGGAGACGCCAAGAAAACCTGATGTGCTCAGTTAAAACTTCCTGATACATTATTATCATCTTTTTTCAGATGAGGAAACTCAGGCATAGAGAAATAATTTAAATGCAAGGTTATATAAGAGGTGAGATCAAAATCAGGTAGTTTGGCTACAGAATGTTCTCTCTTAACCACTGTGCTCTTATGCCCTACGGACTAACTTCATATATGTAGAAGTCTGCCAGCTGCTACGTCTGAGCCACAATAATTCTGAAGAGCTGATGAGAAACAGTCAATGTAAGAACATAAGCATCGCAGATAACACTCACAATGCAATTCAGAGAGGATGCAGCAAGAGAGGACTCCAGTGCCCAAAACAGTGTGAGCGAATCCATTTAACCAGCACGGCTCAGCCAAAAAGAGAGGCATTTCATGAAGAATACGCTCCCAAGGTTAATGTAGAAGAAATCTAGGCTCTGCTAAGGATTAGCAAGAAAGAAACTAAGTCATGTTCACGTTTGCTCACTTCTCACTTTCTCATTTCTATATTACTCCCGAAATTAAAGGTGGCACCAATTAAGAAAGAAAAACAGAGCATCTTCCTCCTGCTCCTCCCTTAATTTGGGAGGGGATTCCGTGGACTCAGAAAAGGAAGACATGAATCAGAAAACAGGAAATTTATTGAGAAAATATATCCAAACATAAGTGGAACAACTCAAAACAAACAAGAGACCCAAATCAAAGGAGCTCTCAGACTGCTGAACATTAACAGCTTGAAGTCAAGCATTTCCCCTTTCAGAATGGGTGTTACATGTGATGTGAAAGATTCAGTTCCTTGAATTCAGAAATTTTGTTGGGTTTTTTAATGCAAAATATTTCAACTGAACTTGTATCTTTCTTTCTCCTACCTCTAAAGTCTACAAAGCCACAGAGGTAAGCAAAGGTCTGGCAGTGAGGCTAAATCATGTTGAGCTCTGATTTCTTCCTCTGCATTTCCACTAATTTAAAGTGCCAAGTTGCCTATTTGCTTTAAAATATGTCATTGTGCTCTTTGCAATGTCCCTTTAAATAGATTTTCCTTTGACTCTGCCAAAAATAGCTGGAGAAGGTCCTTTGAGAATCCCATTCTTAGTCTTAAAAAAAATGCACTCTTCTTCCTGCCCCATACCCATAAATAGGCCTGGAAGCGGTATCACCCACTTCTTTCATGGACCTCCCATCTATCAGAAATAATAAATCTTTCAACAGAGAGAGAGAGAAAAAAAAGAGCCAGTCAAGGAAGTAACTCCCTCAGCCCATTTCTGCTTGCTCATTTATGTGATTCACCAAATATCGAGCTCCTCTTTTGGCATAAGCAAATAGGTAGTCAAGGATTGAAAACCCAAATGCCTACAACGGGGCTGAAAGAAGTAAGCTGGAAGCAAGAGACAACAGGAACTGTCAGGAACTAAGGCAACCTGGAGAAGGCACACCCTGGGGGATAGGGTGTGGCTTCTACTCAGCTCCAGACCATTGTTAGCAGGGAGATATGAACTTTTCAAGTAAAATCACCCTCTTTAAAGATGTTGGAAACCTGTTCAAAGTTTGAAAACAGTAATGTGTAGGACACCACCACCATCAAACACATGTGTGGGCTGCTCTGGCTATGGGCTTCTTTTGCAACTTCTAGGTAAGAAACAAAGACAGACTGCCTATCCCCTGGGAGCTTAAGATGTCACAAGAGTGAGAGATACACTCCTGCGCAAACTGCCCCACCAGGTGGAATGCGATACCTGCTAAAAGAGAGGAACAAGCAAAGGCTGTGGGAGCTCAGAAACGCAAGAGGGCACTTGTGGCAGGAAGGATTCTTGTTGGCAGTGACATTTGAGCTGAAGCTAGAAGAATGAAGTAGCCTTTGGCAGGTAGAGGCTGGGGAGGAGCCATTCCAGACAGGAGAAAATGAATTGCAAAAGGCAAAAAGATGGAGCATGGAGGAGGGTATCCGAGAAGGGTTCAAGAGACTCTTCATGCATTTGCCCAACAAATATTCATGAGTGTCTAATGTGTGCCATGCAGTAGGAATAGAACGGTGATCATGAGAAACAGACACAAGATGAAGCTGCGAATTCCAGAAACGTCTGGTCCAGACAGGGCTTTGGAGGCCATTTCCAGGGTTTTATCTTAAGAGCAATGGGGAAGCTGCCTTTGAAGTTTTTTTAAGCAGGGGAATCACATGCTGAGATGTGCAGTTTTCAAAGTTCCCTGGAAGCACAACATGCACTCTGCGGACTGGAGGGGAGCCAGAGCTCCACCAGCCAGAGCAACAGGGAGGAGGCCTTGCAAGCAGCCTGGGAAAGACACAATGGCAGCTTGGACTACGGGAGTAGTGATGGAGACAGAGAAAAGCAGACAGATTCAAGAGACAGAAAAGGGTTAAAATCACTAGAACTCTGAGTTCAGGGTGGTAGTCAGTGAGGGAAAAGCCAGCTGGGACTGGAGAAGGGGGTCATTGTGGCTGCGTGGGTGTACAGGGCCATACCACCAGGGGCCCAGCTGCAAGCAATCCTGCACTGGCAGCACTGGGGTGTTCAGTGGTTACTAGCAAGAACAAAGGTTCTGGAGCCAGGGTGAGGGAAGGCAGCCAGAGAAACTCACAGGAGCTTTCCATCTTGGAAAGCCATCATCTCAAAATACTGTTTCCTTTAAATGTGCTTTGTAAAATTCTACAGCTATCTTGTTTGGATTAGTCTTGATGACAAAGGAATAACTAGCTCTTTTCACGTGTTTAACAGCTCATTGGTAAGTTAAATCTTATCTTCTCGACTTGGAATAGAGAAAGAAGGAATATTAGAGTATCTAATATGTGTTCATGTCAAGTCTCAATGTTCACTTCCTTTTATTTTGAACCTTTCTTAAGAACTTCAAGGAATGCTACTGAACCACTAGGGCTCATCCTCTTTGGTGTCAATGCCTGGCAATGACCTTCCTTATAACCACAGGCATTTGTACATGAACCTAATTCACTGTTTCTAGATCACTAAAGAAATATGAATATGTCCTTTCTGATTTGCAGGAATGCCTGGAAGTACTCAGACTCTAGTGACAGAAATGAAAGGAAAAAAAAAAAAAAACCCAAGCTACAACATGCTCAGTCCTTGATAATTTCTGCCAACAGAGTCTACATATTTTGATAAGGTCTCACTTGTATGCCAAGCATTTTGTCCACAATATTCCTTCATAATCCCAGTGATCTACAGAATTTTTTCCATTTTGGAAAGTCGCAACATGTAACAGATGATCAAAATAAACATTAGACAGTTGGGTAATGAAAAGAACAAACAGGGAATCAGCAAGAGGCAATGGAGTAAAGTCAATTTTGCCCTCTTCATTACCCTCTCTCACCTTCCATCCCCTAAAATCTTGTAATTTAGTGCTTATGTGCCCACACTGCAGATGTATTCAACTCTCCTCCCCAAATTGGTCTTTTTGTCTCATATATCTTGACTGAGTTAGCACACCATGCAATAAGACTTAATACTCTCTATTGAACATGATTTACCAAGACTACTTGCAGTGGACACCGTGGGCTGGCTACTCAAAGCTCTGCCTTTATTCTGATGTCCAAGCCTTCCACAAGTGGCTCAGATAAATCCTGTTGGGTGGAAAAGAATCATGGTGGTCCCCAGTGACTGCTGTGGACCAATGAGATGTGACATAAAGTGTGCTGGAGAATGTCTGTGAAAAGTATCATCCTAGCCCTTAAAAAGAGAATCAAAGAAGAAATAGTGCCTTTTCTGCCTCTGGACAAGCACTGGCATGCAAGGACACAGTGCAGTATGTTGGGACTCTGCAGGGAGCTAGTCAACACAAGATGCTGGCTGAGCAGGAACGTGGAAATAACCCAACTCCTTCATGAGCTGAGAAACTAACCAACTCTCAGGATGGATTCTGTGTTATGACACAACAGATTTTCTTATTGTTTAAGCCATTTTGGATTGGCTTTTCTTTTATTTGCAGCTCAAAGCATCCTAAATGATACCATATCTCTCTGGGGAAGCAAGATAGTGCTCTGCCTCTCCAACAACCCTGCAACAAAGGAACACTTGCTCCAAAAAAGAAAAGAGACTAAGGTTTATTTCTCAATAAGTATTTTGGGAAAACCAGCTGTGAAAAGATATTTTTAATATCTACTCCTGATGTATGGAGAGTTCTTTGAAATCCTTCCTCACTGCATAAACACTGTAATAAAGCTACAATGAGCCACTAGGAATGGTATGTGTGGGGATATACAACATACTTGGAGTCATAATATGTAAACATTAGGAAACTACCATGAAATTAGTCTTTATTACTCATCTACTCTTATTTCCTCCTACAATTATAAGAGTGGGATACTTTTCTTGTGTCCTGCTCCATCTGATGAAAACACAGAATTATACAATTGGAGGAGAAGGAAAATTGAGGCTCAAAGAGGTAGAAAAATGGGCTCAAGGATCCACGGCTAGCTGAGGATGATGCTTTTCATAAGTAAAAATGCCTTTTGCATGATTTTAAAACAAAAAATTTGTTGAAAACTCAACGGAAAGTCAAATTGCAAAGACTTGGAAAGTCAAAACTGGATTTTTAAGAAGCTAATTTAATCATGAGAATAAAATCTCCCTTTCGAACTCACTGCTTTGAGCTTCTTCTTTCTAATTCTAATATTCACCTATATCCCAATCCATATTCTTGTCAATACCATTTCTCTCTCCTAGGAAATCCTTGCATATGGCCCATTCTCTGGGCCAGTGGTTTTTAAAACACTGCTCTCATAATAATTACCTGGGAAATAAATCAGAAATGCAGATTCCCAGGCAGAGAGCCTGAGTAGACCCACAGAGCCCAGAAATGTCAATGTAAACAAGCACCCCAGGTGATTCTAACCATGCTTTGAGGCACATGACTCCAGACTGTATACTAGATTCCAAGATCCAAACAGAAAACATCTAATTATCATAGTACATTTGAGCCGAAACTACAAAAATATGTGCATGGTTGCCTATAATTTTTGTGTTCCCTCTGAGGTCTGAAACAAATCCAGCATCTCTATGACTTGAATGTACCCTGGTAATCATTTGCTTTAGAGGTTTGGAGTTTTTATCCTTCCCCCTACCCAAGACTCTTTTTCCTCTCTAAATGAATTTTCAGCTGGGATTAAATATAAAATGCCTTAATTCTCCCTCTGTGGCTAAGGGAAATCAATTTTGGAAAATGTTTCAAAAGAGTACTTTAAAAAATATACAATATAAAATGTTTTGCCTTTGAACCAGAATTCTGAGATGCACAAGGCAAACAGTGGGTAACGAGAGAAGTAAACACCAGATTTTCCAGCAGAATAAGCCCTGAAACCAAAACTTAGGAAGGAAGCTGACCATTAAGTCAGCGGCCCAGGGGAACAATAGCTCAGGCATATCCTAGGGTAAGTCTAAACCTGAGAAAACTGGAATTAGACAAACCTGTTGCCCAAAGTTAACTTTCTCTTACTGCTTGATTTTAAAATAAGGACAGTGCTGTAAATGAGAATATAAAGTTTAAGTGGAATCTTAGAACTCCTCTGGATGCCAAAGAATTTTTTCAGACCTAAATAAATACTCTTTACTGGATTTAACACTGCTCATTCATATCCTTCTCCGCAGGGACATTTTAAATATAGAGGCTCCGGAGACCAAGAACACAGCACGCTAAGCATTTGAGTCTCCTATAGTCTATTACTAGCTCTAACCAACTCACATTACAGCATGAGAGCTTGTCTATAGGCAGATTTCTTGATAATTAAATGAACAAGAAATGCCATAAAACCACAGAAAATCATTCTCAAGTTTCAAAGATAAGACATAATGCTAGAGAATTGCTACGAAGTAAACAACTCCAGCAATAAAATTGCTTTAAATTGGTTAGAAAGCCAAAAAAAAAAAAAAAAAAAAGTGTCAAGATCACAGCTGTAATTTGCAAATTCCAGATTACAACTCCTAGGTCAGTAACAAGGATGGACTGAAATAATGGGATTGGAGGGGCAAAGGGTGGAAAAAGAAGGAGAAAGTGAGCCATCCACCACGAGATGAACAAGTTCAACTGTTCAACATCTACCTTAAAGGTTTTGTTTTGATGTTTTTTTCTTCTTCTTTAAAGAATCCCAACAATCCTAAAGGAAATTTAAAAACAGGAAAAACGCAATACTGGCTCTGCTGGGCTACCATTCACTTTTGGTCTCTCAGTTCAATTAAGCTCTCTTTCTAATTGCATAGCTTGAAAAGGCCCATGGCTTTTAGATGGTTCCTAACCTTCTCCAGCTGCTCTCTGCAGGCCTGAAGGCCTCTTTAAGACCCAGTGGCCATGAAGCAGTCATGAGCACCCCCACACATACTAGGCTGGAGGGTACACCTGGAACCTCCTGTGTCTTGGTGTTTGCCCTTCAAGTGTGCAAAGTTTTGCAACTAAGATCTAAACCAGCTTCTCTGCTTAACAAACGCCCAACTGTGGGTTGTGTGGAATTGGTACCAAACTGTCATCTCAGAGTATCTGGAGTTACTTTTTAAAGCCCAGTTCCCATTATTTTAAACATGCTTCATCAGGATTCTTTGACATCTTTGGGGCATTCTCCTGTAAACTTGTGTATTACCTGCTATGCTTCCTAAGTATTCCTGAACACGCAGCTCTGATATGGCAAGGCAAGAAAAAAAATTGGTCAATAATGGAGCAACAGTGGCTTTGCCGAGTTGCTTCCCAATAACACACAAAACACTCTTGTTTCTTCATGGAAATGAGGAAACGGTGGAAATATTCATGACATATATCACTCTTTTTCCCAAAGGTCATATCAAGTGCTTGACAGAAAGATGAAAACTAACCATCACAATCTCCCTCAGGAGAATATCAACTTATCCCCAAGAAATACCCTAATGGCATAGCACAATGTGGATAAGGGCCAAATTTACAACACATCAGTTCAGTAGAATGTAGGGATTAATACTTTAGGTTAACTGATATGCTCTCATTCTTTTCTTGTGCTCCAGTCTGCAATCAAGAACATACCATCAAAGTCAATGGCAGGTTAAAAAGCATACACAAGTGGTGACAAACACAGCACGGGAAGTCAGCAATGCCATTCGTAACAGGGTCAAGCAACAGTAAATACACAAATATTCAAAGCCATTACGAGACTGTAAATACTCCTAGCAGAAAATCAGGCTCCTACCGAATGCTTTGATTATCTCAGAGGACAAGTGAGTATTTGCCAAAAATAATTCCTTTATTCTTTATACTTCTTCAAAGGCTTTAATGCATGTAACTTTAAAAATCAATGGCCTTGTAGAAAAAAGCAGCCTATTATCCATATTAGATAGATGAGGAAACTAAGGAGTAGAAAGTTCAGTAGTTTGTTCAGGGCTGGTTACGCAGCATGTTAATAACGGAGTCAGCTCTAGAATCCAGGCCTCCTTACTAAAAACCCAAATTCTGTAAACCCACAACATATTTTTGTTTGTTCCTGATGAGCATAAGAACATATAATCCCCCAAAACTCTGTGTGGTGACCTGGCATCATGAACAACACACCCTAGTTTTTCCTTGATCATCACGGGGCCAAATCACCCTGAAAACTGGGCTTGGTGGCCTGGTTGCATGAGCACTTCCCCAGCCTCCTCTGGGAAGGCCATCTGGCATTTGCTGCTGTTCTCCACTGCAATTAACATTTCACACATTTCTTTCCTAAGCCTCCAGCATACTTGATGCAATAGTGGGAGAGAGAAACAAAAGCAGAACTGAGACCAGCTTCACTGCTAAGATAAGAACTTTCAGGGATAAGAAAAGGGCTAATAATTGGTCTTTAACCTACTTTGCCAAGTGGTTCATGAGCAGCTGTAACATCTGCCGATTTTTCTCTGGGAGTCGATGAACAAGGCTGTGGATTTCAGAGACCCGAGACTCCTGGTTCTCTAGTTCTGTGAAGGAAGGAGGGAGGTAATATTTTATCAATGTCACAGCTTAACGACTTTAAGGATGAAAAATCAAGGGAAACCAAAGGATGGGCACTAACAGACCAAGGATTTCTGAAAGATTTATGATCCTGTCTTCTGTGCACTCTGCGTGGCCAGCATGACTAGATCTGGAAGTCCTTTTAATGGTGCTTTCTGGAACAGGGTTGCCAAAAAGAATTGTCATCAAAAAATTCAAGCCAAGATGATGACGTGATGAAATGGAGCCAGTCAACTGCACACCCAGAGCTGTTCCTGAGAACGAACTCAAGAGTAGCTGGCTCCCTTGAGGGAAGACTTCATTTCAAGGAAGTAAGGAACTTTATGCACTTGTAAAGTGATAAACAAATCTTACGCGAACAACATTGCAAGGGTTTCAAATATCAAAATAACACCTCAAGACAGCATCAAAGAAATCAAAGGAAATGTCCAGTATCTTCCAATCACGTATGACAACCAGCCTGCTACAGAGAAAGTAATGGCAGATAAAATGTTCAAGTCTTTCCGCCAAATTGTAACCTAAATCATGGCTTGTCACATTCTCTTGGTTGAACCGGGGTAAGTGGCTTTGTTTCTCTGGCAAACAGATTGAGGGTACTCATCACACCTATTTATAGGACTGATGTGAGGTTTAAGTAGAGAATGGTTGCTATAGGTTTGTAATTTCTTGAGAAAGAAATGACATAAACACCACCTTCACTCACAGCTTTCTCTTTCTTGTTTTAAGCAGACAACTATGGGTAGATAGTTGGACACCAGAACCTTAGGTACCTACTAAATTAGGCCAGTAGTAGCTACCAGGGTAAATAAATTTTAAAGACTAAAAGGAACCAGGGAGAGGCACAAGTTACTGACATAATAACACTGTGAAGATTCATGCCGGACTTAAATCTGGTAGAAAATCTTTCTGCCCCTTTACAAGAGGCCTGACCCATGTAGCCAGAGATTCTAGTATACTTAGAGTAGCTTGGACCTAATCCCTGTGTATTTTAATATCAGTAATATGACGCTAGGGAACCTAGATGATACAGCTGAAGAATGATCAGAAGCTGTAAATGGAAGACATAATGGAAAAGACTGTGAAGTTACATAAATGGTGTCATATTCAGGGAAACATTTCCAATGCTCAATTTAGGTAATGTGCAATGTCTGATTCATTCTGCAAAATGCTACTCAAAGGCTGGAAAAAACCTAAGAAGTTAGAACTCCAATAATCAAAACTAGAAAGGCAAACTTGTTTTTCTCTATCCCTCCAACATCCTCCTCCCCTCGAAAAAAAAAAAAAAAGACTTCTTAAGTTTCTCTCCTCTACTGTAAATTCAATGTGGTAGAAAGGCCCTTAGCAATCCCTATTTGGTTTCATTTTTCTTCTGTGTTATAATCTCATGAGCATGTTATGTGGCCAGTTTACATGCAGAACATGAAAGATTAGGTAATATTTTATTTTGGGATACTGACTCTTCTTCAAAATAGAAAAATCTATTCTCTTCCTCTTAAAACTGAGACAAAAAAAAGTCTTACTTGCTGCTTTGATGAAACTTCTTTGAAACTGGTACATCATGAGTGGTCCTGGAAGCATTCTGGAGTAAAAGGAGATAGGCTAGTTAGCTTAATAATAAAAATTATCATACTCTCTCTAAATAGCAGCCTAGAGACTGACAATCTATATTACATATCTCAAAGACAAACATCACAAGGAAACAATAACAACTTAATTTAGTTTCCCTATGGCATGAGTTCTGAGATTTCACCCACAAGTTTTATTCTCTCTCTTTTTTAAAAGAATGGATACAACTATGTGTCACTGTCAACGCTAAAATAGTGCTAACACAAGAGTCTCACACAAACTAAGAGATTTCCTTTTCAGTCGGTGACTCACCTATCAACAACAGCATTTTAAGATATGTCTGAGAAACAGGCAACTAAATACATATGTGCAATTACTTGTGCTCAAACTCTCATCTTCCCAGTGGCTTGCTGCTACAATCAATTCGTCTATAAACCCTATAAAAGACTTTTGTAGGTGCTTTGGTGGTGAATTCACCATGGAGTACTGCTCCAGAATGCTAAAGGGCTAGAACTCCTAACATTAGGTATGATATAAGCAAATTTTACCTGCTGGGGTATAAGTATGTTTAACTATAAACTTGAGTTTTTTTTTTTCTGATGGTTCAAATAAGAAACTTCTCAGCAGACTAAACATTATTCTTGGCTCACATTTTATTCTCACTGGGTCCCTTAATTCAACTCCCAGTTTTAGTTAACACTTACACTGTATCTTACTCCTGACTCCGATTACCCAATAGCCAATAAAACCTACAACAGCAATTCCTTTTCTGTGGCCTCCCTCCTTTGCTTTTCAGCCAAAATTGCATCTTCAAAAAACCCACACAAAGACTTATGCAATTTCTGACTACCATTCTCCTCTCTTTTGAAGACTAGGTCCCACCTTCTTCTGTAAAAAGAACTATAGTATTCCTGTCCTTCAAGTCCGGTATAAGTCTTTTGGTTTATTCATGAAACGGAGAATGCAAGCAGCTGGTCAATAACCCAACCCTTAATAATGAAAGGAGGCGTAGAGAGGGTGCAGTACTATCATACATAAATGATACAAGGAAAATAGTCTCTCCAGGGAGATAATATTGTCCAATACAAATGGAAAGAGTCAAAAAGGAGTTCCATTAAGTGCTCATTTTTCAGAACCATTGTCAGCAAAGTACTCTGTGTAAAGTGTGAAACTACCAAAATACACAGGGTATGTAATCATGCATTCTTAACAGAAATCCATGATTCCTCATGTTCTTAACAGATTATTCAGGGACTTCAGGGAAGACCCCATTTTAGGTTCTGTTCAAGGCTAATTTTCACTATACTTCTCATATAGAACCCAGTTTCCTAAATCACTCATGGTGTCAACGGCACAAAGGCAACCCATCAACTATGGACGATTTACAATTGGTCTGACCAGCTGAGCTAAACGCACCCACACAGAAGCTGTTTCCACATCTCAAACACCCACCCGACAGCTCTCCGGAGTCTGAAAATAAAACTGCTTTCTTCCTGATTGCATGATAACTAACTGGCACTCTGCCTTGCAAACGGAAAGTCCCTACCTTAGGTAGGTCTTCAGAGCACTAGTGATGGTCTTTATCTCCCATTCAGCACAGATATCTGTTTCCGTCTCAGAAGCAGTCTTGGGGTCTACAATGAAGAAAAGACAATACATAAAGCAGAGCATAAAATGGAACTAATAAATAAGCGCACATAAAGGCATCCAATCTTGCTAGTAATAGAGAAATGCAAAGTAAAACAAAAACGATAAGTATTTTTTTTAACCTATGAAATTAGGAAAATGTTTAAAAATCTCAATATCTATTTGCTAGTAAGAATGAGTGAAACTGATCCTACCCTATCCTGCAGGCAGCAGGAGAGATAAATGTAACTGTTTTGAGAAGTGATTTGGCAATATGTATCAAAGTCTTAAAAATGTTTACATCCTTCCAACCAGTAATCCCATTTCCCCCAATCTATCCTCAGAAAGTAAGATAAGGCACGAGAAAAGTTACAGACCCCAGAAATGTTCAGCATACACTCTTCTTTGTAACAGCAGAAAAAACAAAAAAAGGAGATAACCTAAATGTCCAATGATAGAATGAGTAAGTGAATTACAGTATGTCTACCTGATGAAATACTACCTTGCCAATTTCTATGACAACAATAACTGCAAAGCAACATGGAAAATGCCTGTATTATATAATGTCAAATAAAACATCAAGACATGTTTGTGAGAAACTTTTTCTATAAACTTTTTATATGAATAAGGCTGAAAGGAAATACTCTAAATTAGTGGTTGGGTTAAAGTGGTGGACTATGGTTTTTATATTTTCTAAACTATGACTTTATTCCATTACTTTCATATTTCTTAAGCTCAAATGTACAATGAGAACCACCATAACTATATCTGCTCCTGATAACTTCTTTTGTCTCTTCTTGTATGGACTTTGAAACAAGTCAGTATATTTTAAACAAGCATGTATGATAAAAGAACAGGAGAGGTGATTCCTGTCGTCTTCCCGAGTAGCACACAAGGAGGTGAGAATAAGAGGCAGAGACTGGGGAGTGTAACTGCTTCACAGATCCCCATCCTGTCCCTGGTGAGGCAGGCCAGGTCACACATGTAGCGGTGGGAGGGTCAAAGAGCCTTTCAGTGCATAGGAGGGAGAATCCAACTCTTAAACTGACTAAAGACTAGTTCTTTGCCCACCAGCTCTCGGTCCTTTTTTTTCCCTGCGTAGCACCTCATTTCGAGTAGGAGAACAACCCTTTTCTTACTTTTTCCAGGGGTGAAGAATGAGCTTCAGGAAAAACTGGCCAAAAGCATAACATCTCTCCAGACTCCACGACTGGATGACGGGATTGCCCAAGACCTAAGGCTACCCAATCAGAGTAACTTTCCCAACTTTTCCAGGAATCAGAAACAGATATTTGCTGTTTGCTGGGCTTGCACTGGAAGGTTATGTAACTACCAGGTGCCACCACACAGAGCCTGAGAGTCTGACAAACCCAGAGATGAGATAAGCAGAAATAGTGGATCCTGAACCTTGTATTTGCCTCTCCTTCTTATCATGCAAGCCAGTAAATTCCTTTTTCCCCTTAAGCCAGGTGAGGTCGGGTTTTCTGTCTTTTTACAATGCAAAGAGATCTAAATGATGCACCAGGAAAAGGGAGGCAGCCACCAGACTGCATCTTTCTGAACAGTCTCCAACGATAATTCTGGGGCATCAATGAAGAAAGCAGGTCCAACAGCCTTTCAGGGCCAACAGCATTTCAGCTAGACAAGGAGAATGAGTCACAGGTAGGCACAAGACATTTTCTATTTACTGGGAAAGAAACCACTTTCATCCGAAGAGAAAGAGGCCAAATACTCATCAATGGCTTCAGGATTTAGCCTATAACCAACAGGCAGGGGCACAGATCCAACTGGTACCTACTGCTCTCTGTGTGCTCCCCTGACACATATTGGGATATGAGAAAGGAAAGAGCCCCAGCTCATGAAATGTGTGGCTCCCGAAGGCACAGTACCTGTATGATGGTTGCAGGTGACGCTAAGCAATAAAATGAAATCTTTCTTGTCACATGAAACAAACAAGAAAGAACCTAAAGAGCATAATTTTAACCCTGGGGCCACAGAACAGTAAATTCCATAGAGTTCTATCATAGCAAATTTCTGAAAAGCTCACAAAATGTGATTTTCCTGGTGTCCAAAATGTCTGCCACTTTAATTTGTGTCTTTCTTTGTCATCCTGTACTCCCTGGATGGCTTTTTCCTGCGAAAGAGTATGTATCAAAAACCTTCCTTCGCTTTGCATGACCTCTTTCCCTTCCCATCCCAAGACACATGGAGAGCTGCCATCCTGCATGGCTCCTGGATGCGAGACAAATGTTACTGTACATTTTTCTAAGGAAGAAACCAACTTCTACCCAAGAAGAGGGAACCTAAAACTGAACAGGCAGCAGTTGGCAAGTCTGGGAGTTGTGAACTGTTCCATGAACCACATTTAGCAAACTAATGATTAGCTTCCACTTATTCGGGCTCTGTAACCATAGGAATATTGCGTAACATTAGAGAGGAGAGTCAAATTACAGCCCGGCTAAAGGGCTTTTTATAGCACTGATGAGGCAAGGCTCATAACTTGAGCATATCCATTTTAATTCATTTAAAATCCAAACTAAGTTGAAAGTAGCCTCCCAAACTACACCATTTTCAGAAAGTGCTGTCGACTTCCACACCTCCCTCCTGATGCTCCCCTCACTTACAGAAGCTTCCTGATGGCATCTGAATATGCTGCAGAGACATCACTTACACTCTTCTTTAGAACTCAGTACATTTCTCTCCATCATGTCACTTGACCACTGGTGCTTAGTAAAACAGATCTAAAGTAGAGGAGCAGTTCAAGGTATAAAAGCCATCATGTGGGGAAAGCAGATGAATGTTATTTCCTCCTGAACCTACTATCACATGAATTCAGAAAATTTTAGAAGATACAGACTGGAAGCAGTGGTTATAACAGGAGAACACCTTAGAAAGTCACACTGGATCAGTCCCAAGAGCCATCCAGTCTATCACTGTGCTGCTGACAAAGTGAAGGACATTTTGGAGGAAATTATTAGGAAAGTTATCTACATACTCTTAAATTTCCTAATAAGACATCATAGTGTATGCAAATCAATGTTTTTCTCTCTTTAAGTGAGAAAGTAATATATGCACACGTTAAAAAGAATTGAAAGAAAAAAAAACCAGACATACATTAAAAGGTAGAGGCAACTACTAATGCCAGCTTTTTACGTGCGTATCCTATCTCTAACAGTCCCTTCTGTTTTGAGATCCAAAAGCTCTTACTGGTTCAAACCTCGGTCTTAGAGCCTGCCTGAAGCATCCCAACAGGAAAAGGTTATGGTGGCCGGAGCAGAGGAGGAGATGAGCTTTCATCTGCGTGTCTCTTCTCTGAGGACTCAGGATGTGATTAGTCACCATATCACTAGCTCCCAGAACAATCAATCCTCTACCCCAGCAGTCTATCATTTTCTGGTCCTGCCATCCTTTGTCTGCTCCCTTTTACGGGTAGGCAAAATTGAAAGTTTGTTCTTCTCATGGTTCCCCTACTCCAGTTAGGCTACAGTATTCAAAGTCTGGGCTGTTTCCACTTAATCCTATGTAAGCCTTTAGGTCTTAGAAATCATCATAAAGAATTTCGATTTCTTCAAAAAGAAGACATTGATTGCTTTTATTTATGCCATTCTGTGAAAAAGTATGGGAAATATGGGCACAGAAAAAAGAAATGCAGACATGCAAGGTCCCAGAATAAGGAAGGATAGTTCATGGCTGGATCAGAGGTAAGTAGGTGAAGCATACTACTATAATTCTGTGCTTTACAGCACTGCTCTACAAACCTTTGTTGTATTCTCTGTTTTACTAAGTTTGCTTTAAATATGGTTTAAAAAGGGGGGAAAAAAGAGAAAAGGTGACAGGATGAAGAAAACAGTCATGCTGAATTTGCAGTCCTTTACCATCACAGCAAAAACACACAAAAAAGAAACACAAATTTGTAACAGCACAGAAAATTAGACTCTCAGTCAATATTCTCCTGCCACCAGAATACCCACTAGACAAAGCTCAGATGAAGGCCTGGGGAAAACCCAGTTGGGGAAACAATGTGATAGGTAGTGGCCCTCTGCCCACCAAAAACATGGCCTAAGCCACCAGGGAGTGTGGGGGAAAGATGGTGCTGCATCCCCACCCTTGACCCCACTCCAGTACACACACTATTGGGAGGTACGTTCTGGAGCACCCAAAGCTGTCATGAGATTATAATCCAGGCAATGAAATTAGACTGTGGAGCAGAAGTGGAGGGGTGTCCTTTTATATCATGGCAAGTGACTTGAGGAGAAGGAGAGTCTTAGAAGACACATGAGGGAGATGAGGGAAGAACCACGGCATGCTTCAGATTATCCAGGAATAAACCCTGCTTCTCCCAGGACCACACCAAATAGCAAAACCAGGAGAAATCAATGCAGGCTTATAGGTCCACTAAATGAAAGCTTCAAGAATACCAGGAAGTTGGCCCATATCATGTACAACAGCTCTCCAATCATCATGTAAGGGAATGATTCTAACAGGATTAAGGAAAATAGCAGAACAAAGAGAATCTATCCACACTGAATTTAAAAGCAAAGGTTTGATTAAACAGAAGATATAAAATCCTGTAAAATACTTGTTGGCAAAAAAAATAGAGACCAAAGCGCTCTGAAAAATAATGCAGAAAGTACCTTCTCTGTTATATAAATAAAATACAAAAAATATGGATGCCAGAAACTAAGACAACAAAATAAAACAAGAAGTAGACTGAAATAATAAAGGTTATAGCTGAAAGGCAGAGATAAAAGGAGCTAAATAAGATAATAAAGACACTGGAAAATCCAATTACAAAAAGTTAAAATTTGCATTATAAATAGCAAAATAAAAACCACAATCAACCCAACAATTTTAAATGACTAATATTGAAATGGGGACCAAGTCTGAGAATTTTTGCTAGAATGTAAAGAATCAGGAGAAAAATTAAACGTTAAAAAGGTGAAAACTGTTGGTATGTTTATAAGATTGAGAACTGTAGAAAAAAAAACAGTAAAAAGGTTTGTTTGCCTTTAGAAAAATACATATAAAAACTTCAACGGATCCCAATATGTACAAAACAACGATTACATGGTGATATATAAAAGTAGTGGAAAGGAGGAAGATGACTCATTATATGGGTATCAGTCAACTGGATAAGTATTTGAGGAAAAAGGAGAGTTTCCACTTTATATGATGGATTTTAAGGAAAATAAAGGTTTTTGTAATTCTAGATTGGGGAAGGTTTTGTTTGTTTGTTTTTTGTTGTTGCTGCCTTTTTTTTTTTTTTAGATGGAGTCTCACTCTTTCACCCAGGCTGGAGTGTAGTGGCTTAATCTCAGCTCACTGCAACCTCTGCCTCCCAGGTTCAAGTGAATCCCCTGCCTCAGCCTCCTGAGTAGCTGGGACTACAGGTGTAGCTGGGACTACAGGTGCGCGCCACCACACCCAGTTAATTTTCAGTAGAGATGGGGTTTCACCGTGTTGGCCAAGCTGGTCTTCAACTCCTGACCTTGTGATCCACTCACCTCGGCCTGGGCCTTCAGGCCTGAGCTGGGCTTTCAGGCCTGAGCTGCTGTGCCCAGCCTGGGGAAGGTCTTTTATGGCATAATTCATTTAGAAAAAAAAGATAATGCACTGGACATCATAAAATTTTAAAATAGGCCCGGCACAGTGGCTCACACCTTTAATCCTAGCATGCTGGGAGGCCAAGGAAGGCAGATCGCTTAAGCTCAGGAGTTTGAGACTAGCCTGGGCAACATGATGAAATTCTGTCTCTACTAAAAATACAAAAATTAGCCAGGCATGGTGGCACACACCTGTAGTCCCAACTACCCAGGTGGCTGAGGCACAAGAATCACTTGAACCCAGGAGGTGGAGGTTGCAGTGAGCCAAGATAAAGCCACTACATTCCAGCCTGGGTGAAAGAGTGAGACTTCATCTCAAGAAAATGAAATAAAATAAAATATTCATAAGGCAACAAAAACAAATACACTATAAACTTTAAGATAAATAATAATCTGAAAAAAAATTTTTGAAAAAACAGCCTACAGATCTAAAAAGGTCTTGTAATCAGAAGAGGAACACACTGCCAGGCGCAGTGGCTTATGCCTATAATCCCAGCACTTCAGGAGGCCAAGGCAGGCAGATCACTTGAGGTCAGGAGTTTGAGTTTAGCCTGGCCAACATCGTGAAACCCCAGCTCTACTAAAAAAATACAAAAGTTAGCCTGGCGTGGTGACACGCACCTGTAATCCCAGCTACTCAGGAGGCTGAAGCATGAGAATTGCTTGAACCTAGAGGGCAGGGGTTGCAGGGAGCCAACATGGCACCACTGCACTCCAGCCTGGGCAACAGAGCAGGGGGAAAAAATAATAAAACAAAAAAAAGTTTTTTTAAGTAAAAGACGAACATACCAATAGAAAAATAGGCTAAGAATATAAATAGGCAATTTACAAAGAAGGATAAATCAGCAATAAATATGTAAACAGTACAACCTCACCCAAAATTACAGAAATGCAAAATTAAATACAAGGAGATACATTTAAAAATGTTTATAATTTATATGCAAAACAGTAGTACACAGCATGGAAACGATATGGGATGTAGAATAATCTCCCCAGACTTTGCTAACTACAAACTTGGGAATATCAATTAAGAGCCTTGAAAACATGTACATACCTTGACCCAGCAATTAAACATCTTAAAATAAGTCCTGAGGAAATAGAGATGCATATAAAAATTATAACAGCCAACATTTTATATTTAACACGTGAAGGCTCTGGACTCAGCAACTCACAGGCATCTTTTCATTCCATCCTCACATTACTATGGAGGCAGAAGTCATCATTACAGATGCGGAAATAGATGACCAGACCAGTGTAAATCATTCATGTAAGTCAAAGAAATAAGCAGTGGAACTGCAACTTGTCTAATCTCAAAATGTATGCTCTTAATCTCTGCTGCCTCTATGAGGATGTTTACCCTCTGTCCTGCCTTTATGGGGATGTCTACCTGAGTGCTTTCTAGAATGATGAAGAATTGCAGTTAGCCCACATAACCAAGAATAGGGAACTGATTAAAATGTTATACAGAATCTATGAAATATATGGCTAATAAAATCACACTCTAGAAGAACTTGAATGACATGAGACAGTAGACACTCTATAGTGTTACATGAATAAAACCTGTAATATCTGCACAGTGAGTTTAATTTTGTCAAACATACTGTTATATTTATTATAGTATATTATACTATACTATACTAAATGTCAAAGGTAAATAATAGAATAAAACATTCTGATGTCATATGACAAAACAGTTAATAAAGGTTAACTCTAGTCTACAGAACTGTTACTTGCATCTACTTTTGGTATTCCTCCAAATTTTCACAGTGACCACTCATAACTTTTCATCAGGAAAAACTTTATTTAAAATATATACAGAGAGACAGACATGCACTGAACAAGTATATAGCTGATTTATATATCAAATAGTATATATAAAAAAGTTGGGCAAAAATTTGGAAACATTTATCTTTATTTAATATTCAGGGGGTAAAACCCCAGACACACAGAAGGTATTCTATTTCTAGGAATCTGCAAGTCTTTGAGAGTCCATTTCACTCTCCAAAGACTAAAGACTTCTGTTGCTAGGAGGAAGGGACCAAGGGTAGCTCGTGGTAGGACACTAGCACAAAGCCACGCTGCGCTTGCTTTGAGGAATTTTAGCAAGCTTTCTTAAGGAATCCTGATCAGTAAAAAGAAGACATTCCCAAAGCACTGGCTCTTATATTCCTCTTCCAACCCAAAGTCTTCCAATGTATTAAGAGTACCCAAAATAAATTCCAAATCATTCAAAAAAGTCTCTGGTTTTACCTAATTCTCAGATATATATATATATATATACACATTTTTTTTTTTGAGACGAAGTCTTGCTCTGTCATCCAGGCTAGAGTGCAGTGGCACGATCTTAGCTCATTACAACCTCTGCCTCCCAGGTTCAAGGGATTCTCCAGCCTCAGCCTCCCGAGTAGCAAGGCTACGGGCACCCTGCCACCACACCTGGCTAATTTTTGTATTTTTAGTAGAGATGGGATTTTACCATGTTGGCCAGGCTGGTCTCAAACTCCTGACCTCAGGTGATCTGCCCGCCTTGGCCTCCTAAAGTGCTGATATTACAGGTATGACCCACCACGCCTGGCCTAATTTTTGTATTTTTAGTAGAGATGGGGTTTTGCCATGTTAGCCAGGCTGCTCTCGACCTCCTGACCTCAGGTGATCCACCTGCCTCAGCTTCCCAAACTGCTGGGATTATCGGCGTGAGCTGTTGCGCTCAGCCAGCCATACTTTCAATAACCAAACCACTTTTTTTTTTTTTTTGAGACGGAGTCTAGCTCTGTTGGCCAGGCTAGAGTGCAGTGGTGCGATCTCAGCTCACTGCAACCTCTGTCTCCCGGGTTCAGGCAATTCTCCTGCCTCAGCCTCCCAAGTGGCTGGGATTACAGGCGCTCACCACCACACCCAGATAATTTTTGTATTTTTAGTAGAGATGGGGTTTCACTGTGTTGGCCAGGCTGGTCTCAAACTCCCGACCTCATGATCTGACTGCTTCAGCCTCCCAAAGTACTGGGATTACAAGCATGAGCCACCGCGCCCAGCTTACTACTCCACTTTTGAGAGCCTTGGACAGACAAACCAAATCTTACACAGTACCTGACACATAAGCATCCAATGAATGCATAATAAAGAAATACTTAATGAAAGGTTCACTCGGCCCAGCCATCTCAGGGAAGGTTTTGGAGGACAGGTGCCATGTTTATTTTATACTCTTGGCTAGCCCAGACACTACCAGTACCAAGAATTGATTGAGACCATGTTCACAAAAGAGAAGATGTAGCTCCCCCTTCAAGTCTGGAGCCCTGATGATTCTGTAATTGAGAGATTCAAACTTACTTAACTGGTATGGGGAATCATGGACACCAACCTCAACTTTCAATTAGATGCTGCACTGTGGTCATCTCACAGCTCTGGTTGGATCTCAGATTAGATTCCAGTCTATCTGTAATGTCCTTCTGGCAGAGGCAGCCACCCTCGTGACTTTCAGCTGCTAGTTATTACTTTTTCGTGACATTTTTCAAATGTTCATGATTATTTTCTCTATCCCCAGGAAAACCAAGGAAGAGAACAAGACAAATATCTTGTGTGAAGGCCACTAAGAAAAGTGATAAAAACAAGATCCTTTCATAACCACTCTTATGCTTAACACAACTGAGCTAAAGTGATTCTTTTTTAGATTAGCAAAGCAGTCTAAAATGTCATTTTTCATTAGTGTCATCTTACATAATAATCTGTCACTTTTGAAATCTCTCTGCCCCTTCTGTTCCCCCATGTCAGTTGGTTAAAAGTCCTGCTGATTCTCTCTCTATAAAGGGATTCTATCCTTTTTTCCTGACTTCAGAGCACCTATTTGGTTCAGTCCTTGACAGGATTTGCCTTATCTCATCTATTGTAACCATCTTCCTCTTCTATGTCCTTCCACAATCATATAGATGCCCCATACTGTAGCCAAGATTATGCTCCTAGTGCTAGAATCTGATATTATTACGCCTGTGTTAGACATACTTTCTTTTAAAAAGCTACCAGCAGCCATTATTTCAGGAAAGCACTCCTCCACCATCCTATTAATAATCCTGCTCAGTCCACCGGGTTCCAGGGACTGACCCTGTCCACACCCCAACCCTCCACCCCATCCCCTACATGCCCTGAGATAGGCACAGGATCCAGGCCATCTGCTGTGGGCCATGTGACTGGTCTGAGATTGAGAAACGAATCATGTGAATGGCCCCATACTGGCCAAGCAAAGCCCTCGCTGGAGCCTTCTGCCAACACAGTCAAGAAAGGCACTCTCTTCTCAGTGACCACAGGCTTCAAGAACTGCAGAGGCTGAACCTGTCTGGGACACTCCCATGGAAAACAAAGCCACACCAAGCCCAGCAGAGGTCAAAGATCATGAGAAGCCAGAAGGAAGAAGGGGCAAAGGATCTAGCAAAAGTAAAGACATCATTGGCATCCCTGACCCTGCCAAGCTTCTGTCTTGGATTTACCAGTTATGTGAGCAAATAAATGCCTTTTTTTCCTTATATTCTGAATTGTCTTCTTGACACTTTTGTGTGCAAATGCATCATAATGCATATAATCCCACTACTCAGAACTTTCAATAGTTTCTTACTTCCTATAGAAAAACCCAAACACCTTAGCTCAATATTCAAGTTCCTCAACAAAAGAGACCACCTTAGCTATTTAGCTTTAATTCTCCTGTCCCAGCCTCAAGCTGGTCTTTCAAAAATATTAAAATAATGATAATCTTAGAATCAATAACCTTTGCTATAGCCACCATAGACCCTTTGTTCAGAATACCTCCTGAATTGGAATTATTCTACTCACTCGTTCACTATACTACTCAGTCTTCCAGACCCAGCACATATTAAGCACGAATATCATACCTTACATTACAGCTTTCATATGCACACATATCTCACCCTATCAGGACTCCTTGCAGAAAAGAAACAGCTCTTTCTAAAGTTTAATCTCTAGCACCTGACATCTGGTACAGGCAGCAGACACTCCACAAACGTTTGCAGCTCTGGTCAGAAATAAAAACTAAGGATTAACACCTATTAGACTCTTAATTCTTCCTTATATTAGAATTACTCAAATTTAACCATATCCTCATACAACCCAGCAATTGCACACTTGGATATTTATCCCAGAGGAAGAAATACATGCTCACACAGAAACTGTACATGAAAATTTATAGCAGCTTTAACATAACTGCCCCAAATTGGAAACAACTTAGACATCCTTCAATAAATGAATGGTTCAATAAAGTGTGGTAAAACCATACACTGAAACACTACTCAGCAATAAAAAAGAACTACTAATATACGGAACAACAAAAATAAATCTTGAGGAAATTATACTGAGTGAAAAACAATGCCAATATCAAAAGGTTCCATATTGTATAATTCCATTTAAACAATAATCTTGAAATGACAAAATTACAGAAATAGAGAACAGATTACTGATTGCCAGGGGTTAGAGACAGGGTTCAAGGTGGGAGGTATGTGTTTGCATAACATCCCAATGAATCCTTTCAGTGATGAAAATGTTCTGCATCTTAACTATATTAATGCCAATATTTTGATTGTGATACTAAAATTGCATTTTGCAAGATGTTACCTTTAGAGGATACTGGATAACTGGTACACAGGATATCTTATTGTTTCTTACAATTGCCTATAAATCTATAATTATCTCAAAATGAAAGGTTTAATTTTTACAAAAACTAACCATATTTCAAATCTTAACCAAAAGCACTCAGACCTCAGTGCTAAAGTACCTCACAAATAATCATAGTTCCAAACAACAGATCTCACTCTTAATTAGTAATACAATAGGGTTTTGGCTACAAGGGGTGAATGACTCTCTCAAAAAGAGGTGGAGACAGTCATTCTGGCCAACGTGAGAGAAGAGATTTCTTTACATAAGAAAGCTATTTTCAGAAAGCGAGACGGCGAAAGAAATTACAAACACAAGAACTGTCCGTGTCCAAAACACTGAGCTGGGTACCCCAAGTGATAGTCCATCTCTATAAGCTAGGGCTTTCATGGGAAGGAATAACAGCCTCTGTGAAATCTGATCTGTTTGCCATTTAGATCCATGTGACTCACGGAGGCTGGCTGCACTCATATCTAAAAATACAGGAAATCCGCAGCCTAAGCAAATTTGGCTCATAGACTCACGGGTTTTTGATTCAAACACTGCACATTTGGAGACAGTGGTTTTATATTTATATCAGCTAGCGGCAAAGGAGGTGCCACTGCTCAAGTGACAGGTATTCCGTTAAAATCTAGAAGCAAAAAGGATCAGAAGATTGATCTGCTTATAAACATTTTATCTGAGAGTTACATGACACCTGCTCAGTATCAGGAGCATGAACTCTGAGGTCCTCTGGAGCCTAGAATGATGCCTTTCCTTGAGCATTGGGTGTGTCCCACTAAATACCTGTCCCAAAAGAGAAGGGAGGGAGTCATGAGCTATTAAAGAGAGTAGGGTGTGACGGTCACATGAGTGAGCGAGTGCTACTTGGGCCAGCAGCTCTGAGCCTGCAGACACAGAGGGTGTGGTGTCTGGGCCCTGGGATTTTTTGTTTTGTCCAGTCCTACTCAGAACCTTTCCCAGCAGTGCCTGAAGCCAGGATATCTGACCAATGGGGCAGCTGATTTCTGGATGACAGCTCGTGGACACCCTGATTCCTTTGCCACAGGCTGTATCTACTCACAGACCTGGTGACTTTTCAGAGTGGGCCCCCCATCTAGAGACCTGCCTGGCAGAGCTACTGCCCCACTTACCCATCAGGACACTCAGCAACTTCTGCACTCTGGAGTTGACCCCCACAATTCGGTACAGCCCTTGCTCGTTGATCCCTGAGGAAAGAAACAGTGATGCTTTAATTAGAGGCACGTCAGAACACAAGTCAGGCCAATCCAGCCAAATGCTCTTCTTTTTTTTCATTTTCTCAGTCCTTCTAAAAGCTGCTCTAATTAAAGTCCCCTGTCATTCAGCTCAGCTCTTAGCAAAGGAGTGGGATTTGGTACAGCTGTCTAGGATTTCACGGATGTGCTGCACACTTCAGCCCTCATGTTAGCTCAGTCGTCAGAGGCGAAAGAAACTTTCCTTTTCTCTTGCCAAAGGCAGCATCTGAAGAGTTCTAAAAAATGCACAATATGTACTTTTAAACATGTCATATTTAACCAATTTTTAAAATTAAAATGCCAAAAATGGATGATTAAAAATTCATATAACAGAAAAAGATACTTTATAATCTATTTTTACATATAAAATGAAAATATTGAGGTGTAAGAACATTTTTAACTTTACAGAATGTTAGCCAAGACTGAGAAATTAGAAGATCCATTCATTTATAATATAAATATTCTTTATCAAAAAAAATCACCTTTATTTCATTCAACTCAAGGAACTGTACAATTAGACTAGTAAGGGTTTACTTTTAAATTAAACATCTCAACAAATAATCAAAAACTAATCCACTACGGTGTTTCTGTTCATTGAAATACGTGGATTAGATCACCACTGTACCAGTTACAAAAGAAGGCCATTTTGACCAGGTGACGTGAAATGATTTTTCTCCTGTTAGTCCTAGGCCCATCATATCTAACCCCTCTCAAGTAACAGAACTCCAGCTTCCTATTTTATTCCTCTGATGTCCATTCTTCAACCAGTAGCCAAAGCGAACTATCTAAAGTGCAAATCAGTTTATACCACCTCTTCTCTTAAAACCTTCCAATAGCTTCCCATTGCATTTAGACCATAATCAAAACTACTTACAATGGCCTATCTGGCCTATACTATTGAGCACTGACTACCTCTGACTGCGTCATCAACCACATGCATCTGCTCCACACACTGGCCTTCCTGTCACCCCAGCGTGCCAAGCTCATGGCTCCACCTCACTGCCTTCGCTCCAGCTGTTTCCTCCACCTGGACTGCTCTTCTGCCACAGTTTTTCATCATTCAGGTCTCAGCTTAAACGCAACTGCTTCAATCTAATGTATCCCACAATCAACACTACTGGTCATTCCCTTAACGTGTCTTCTTTCTTTATAGCGGTTAACAATATCTGAAATTATCTTTTTTATTTGCTTCCTTGTTTGTTTTTCTCCGCACAATACAATGTAAACAGTAATTGTGTCCTGTTCACCGTTATATCCTCAGCCCCAGGATCAGTATATGTTACACAATAATAAACAAAACATTAAGTTTATATTCCATTATTAAGGCCGGTACAAAATACCTGGGGGCCAAAACACAATCTTCCAGAAGAAATTTGGGAAAGGATCAACTCTGTAGTACTTTCAACAAGACCTATGTAGATGTGGAACTAATGAATAAAGGAGAAGTAGTCTGGAATGATAGGATTTTACAGCTAAAAAGGACCTGTAAAACCATGTACATCATTCTGCATGATTCATGGACTAGGAGCCCCTGGTCAAAAACTAAACGATGGGTCCCAGGTTACTCAGTGGTAGAAAATAACATGTCAGCTTGCGGGCTTGAAAGGTCTGAGGTGTCTCTACTTCTATCCTTGTGCTTTCCTGGGACTTTAAACAATATCACCTCCCACTGGACAATTGTGGACAAATCCCAGAGAGTATGGGAAGTATATTCATTTCTGGTCACCATGAATATGTATGCACATACACATACTGCAATAGGGAGATATCCACTTTCTTCAACTATTTATGCTAAAATGGCACCTAACTCACACTGTCCTTATTTCTTCTTTGTGCTCAATGAAGACTGTCTTAGAAGTTAAAACACATCATTTCCATTTTCATCTTAGAGGGGGGAACTTGTATACCTTTTCTGCTACTTATTGTTTATATTTTGTTGTTTTACATGAGAAAAAGTTGTCCTTGTGAGCTACTGGTCTGCACTTACCACAGACTTTACATACAATTTTAAATGACTAGGGTTCCCTTTTGATTTTGGCTGCTGAAAACTGAGACACAAACAGGTGGCCCAGCTCAAGCAAGTGTATGAACCTCATCAGGGAGAGATTTTTATTTTGGACTCACTTTTGGCTCCATTTTTGCACCTCTACCTTTAAACCCTGTACCTTTTAATCCCAGTCTTTATTTTTTAATTGAAAAAAAAAAAAGGTAAATTAAAACTCCTGTTGAAAAATTAGGCTGCGTGCAGTGGCTCACACCTGTAATCCCAGTGCTTTGGGAGGACGAAGTGAGCAGATCACTTGAGGTCAGGAGTTCAAGACCAGCCTGGCCAACGTGGTGAAACCCTGTCTCTACCAAAAGTATAAAAATTAGCTGGGTGTGGTGGTGGGCACCTGTAATCCCAGCTACTCCAGCGGCTGAGGTAGGAGAATCGCTTGAACCTGGGAGGCCAAGGTTGCAGTGAGTGTAGATTACACCACTGCACTCCACCTTGGGCAACAGAGCAAGACTCCATCTCAAAGAAAAGAAAAAAGAAAAATTTACCTTACTAAAGAAAACTTCAAAAAGACTTAGAAACTAGAGTTAAGGTAACTGATGACTCAAAGGGAAACAGTAAAAATCAGCAGAGAGCCATGGAGAACACAATGAAACCTGTGCAATATGAACGCTCCTCTCCCCACTGCTCCCAGAATGGGCTCATACTGAGCAGCTGCTTTGTAGCTTGCATTTTTCACACAATATAAATAATTTTTTAAATGCCATATGTCAAAAAGTGTATTTCCATTGCATTGTTAGTGATTCATAGTTTTTTATTACACAGATGTACCATTGTTGATTTAACTGATTTTTGAGACATTTGGCCAGTTTCTGATTTTGTACCTTAACACCACCACTGTGTAAACATCCTTATGGCTCAACCTCACCCATATCCTTATTTCCTCAAGACCAATTCCCAGAAATGTCACCTACTTCCACTTTATATTCTCTAGCTATATCTTACATACCTTACGAGCTGCCTTAACTCTTTAAGGGAGGTACAGCAGAAATAACTGACCATTTTAAAAAATGTTTCCACACATTACAACTGTTTTGGAAAGAATATCTTTTGACAGTATATATAAGGGCAGGTTTTAATATTCTCTCTCTTCCCTTTACTTAATGCTTCACAGTCCTTATTTTTTTTAAGTGTATGTGTCTTTTAAAGTGTGTATGTCTCAACTCTCTCTTCTCTCTACTTAATGTTTCACAGTCCTTATTAATTTTTTTAAAGTGTATATGTCTCAGCTGCTAAGAGTTATGAACCCTGCTTTAAAACGGAATTTCTTTCAACTACTTGAAAAGGGCTGGTAGGCTGAGAGGCTGTACAGTAAATAAGATTCACACCTCTGACAACGGTTCAAATCAAATTCAGTGGAAAGATGGTTAACAGCTTTTCTCAGGGGTAAGATAGACCAGCACACTCAAGGCTCCAAACTGCTGGAACTGAGGACACTCCTTTGTGGCAGGCTCTGAAGAAGGGATGGAGACCATCAGGATGAACCAGCTTCTGTGAGCTTAATGTCATGCTCCTACAGACCTGGGAAAGGTCAGTGTGCAACCTGGGCCTAATAACCCCTTCTCTCTACCTGGGTGGTCCCCAGGGACTAGCTTTCCAGAGCATCTTAGGTTCACAGACCCCAAGATGTCTGCCAGAGAAAATTCAGGGTGTCTGTGAATTTAGACAGGAAAACAAATACATCTTTATCTTCACTAACCTATAACTGACATTAAGCATTTCCTTCCATTATGGATGTAAGCAAAAAATCACAGGAGCATTAGTGGTACCTGCAACTTGGTCGGAAATCACAGATATTTTCATAACACATTACAGTTATTATGGATATCGTGAAATATCACTGCTCTCAAATTATGTTGGTTTTCAGACCCACTACTATCACTTATAAAGTGTTAACAAAGAAACACATGTATCATGACACCCTGTGTTTTTAATATTTTAAAAACTGAATTTCAGTAACTGGTTTCTATAATCATATGTATTTCAGATATTTAAAACATTCTTCTGATCAGCCAAAAAGTTGGTGACGCAAAATCAGTAAGAACCTCCTGCTTGAGACCAACAGGACTTGTGGAAATCTACTGACAATGGCACTTGGGGAGCTAATGAGTCACTTAAAGTCAGGAAACAGCAGGTAGCAGGTCTGACTCCTCACCAGATGCATGACCTTCCACGAGAACAATGCCATCTGTTAAACTACTTTACCTCTGGTTTCCACAGCATGGATGCATTTCCTGATTATGCTGAAACCAATGCTGTCCAACTGCGCAGCTGAAAGAGCAAGAGAAGGGCAGTCAAGTTGCTAGCCATGAAAATCAACCTCAGGATAGGGCTTACCCAGTTCAGGGTGAATCAACTGCATGTTGTGGCTACATATCCCTTTAATTTTTCCCAATAACAGTACAGGAATAACATCATACTAATAACAATAGCTGGCACTGATTGAGAGCTTTCCATAGGTTAGGTTCAGTTTTTAAGTGCCTTGTACATATTATCTCATTTAGTTATCATGGTAACCTCAAGTTGTAGGAATCTGTAAAATTATCTTTAATTTACAGGTGAAGAAACAGCAGCACAGGGTGATAGGTGCCTTTACATTGCTTTGCTATTAACAGAAGCTGTGGAACTAACTGCAGTCTCCTTCAAAAAGTACAAATTGGAGGTTCCAAGATGGCCGAATAGGAACAGCTCCGGAGTGCAGTTCCCAGCAAGAACAACGCAGAGGGTGAGTGCCCACCACATTCCCAAACAAATGTTCACTGCCCACAGACCAGGAGATTCCAGGGCCGAAAAGCACCACAAGTTTTCAGCACGGCAGTTTCAGCCGGTACCAGGTTGACGCACAGAAACTCACACAAATCTCGATGGCTGTTTCAACTGGTGCCTGCCTACAACACCTGGGACACAGAGCTGCCCATTCAACTGAAAGGGAGGGGGCTGAGACAGGGAGCCAGGCGATCTGGCTCGGCGGGTACCACCCCCACAACATAAGCAATCTGAAATGCTCTAGAATGAGAGTTTTGCAGCAAGCCCAGCTAGACCCAGGACCGTCCAGTTCAGTGGGGGGAAGGGCGACCCCCCTACCGAGGCAGTCTGCCACTACCAAGGCAGTTCACACAGCAGCTGAGCAGAGCCTGCAGCAGCACACACAGCAGCTGAGCAGAGCCTGCGGCAGCACACACAGCAACTGAGCAGAGCCTGGGCCACATCAGCAACACCTCTGCTGGCAGACTGTGACTAGACTACTCCATGCGGGGCAGGGCATCTATGAAAAAAGGCAGAAACACGACAGGAACTTATAAATAAAGCCCACCTTCCTAGGACAGAGCACCTGGGAAAAGAGGCGGATATGAGTTCTGCTGCAGCAGACTTAAAAGTACCTGCCCAGCAGCTCTGCATGGAACAACGGAGCTCCCAGCATAGCACTTGAGCTCCTATAAGGGACAGACTGTCTCCTCAAGCAACTCCCCGACCCCCGTTTACCCAAACAGACACCTCATAAAGGAGAGCTCAGGCCAACATCTGACAGGTACCCTTCTTGGACGAAGATAACAGAAGAAGAAACTGGCAGTAACCCTGACTGTTCTGCAGCCCCTGCGGGTGATCCACAGGCAAGCAGGGTCTGGAGTGGACCTCCAGCAGTACTGCAGCAGAGGGGCCTGACTGTTAGAAGGAAAACTAAGAAACAGAAAGAAATAACTTCATCATCAACAAAAAGGATGTCCACTCAGAGACCCCATCCGAAAGTCACCAACTACAAAGACCACAGGTAGCTAAAGCCACTATGATGGGAAGAAACCAGCACAAAAAGGATGAAAACATCAAAAACCAGAACGCCTTTCCTCCTCCAAAGGATCACAGCTCCTCACCAGCTAGGGATCAAAGATGGATGGAGAATGAATCTGATGAATTGACAGAAACAGGCTTCAAAAGGTGGGTAATAAC